>DWQX01002074.1:0-23616 GCA_018245475.1 Pharmacophagus antenor
GGGGGGATGTTATTTGGTCTTGATATATTGGGCAACTAAGTAGAATTGGAAGCCGTAAGTCAGATGGAACATTATTTAATCCAAATGGCAAGCGCATTGCTGTTTTGATCCCGTTTGATTAATATCAAAGATGAGTCCGGGCCAAAGTAAACAAGATTGATCTTTACGAGTTTCCTCTTTGAACTCTCTTACTCCCGATGATAGCATTTCGGTAAGTTACTTTACGAATCGCCTTTTGCAGTTATCTGTTTTAATATTTCTCATATATAAATCGGAAAGGAAGGAAATATTTATTTAGATAAAAAGAATAATGTTATTACAAAATAAAAATAACAACAATCTTGATATTCAGACACAAATATCAAGAAAAACTTACGCAATAAAAGTAATCGCGAATATTACACGGAAAGCAATCTCAACGATGAAGTGAACCGATTTCGAAATAGCATTGTAACAAAGCTATATAGGAATTGCCTCTGGCCCCCAATCTGAGTTTGGTGTAATTTGACTCACTGATAACTATCGAAGACGTAATATTTTGAGATCATGTGTTTATATAGCGTAAAATACAGTTTTGAAATATCCGTAGGCATTTAGTAGTTTTAAATTAAAAATTCTAAGTTAAAGCAAGAAGCGAGGACTTAGAGAACGGTGTTAAAATGTGAAAAAGCAAAAAATGGTGATATCAGTTTCACAAGATAAAATATTAAACAATACTCCAAAATATATCAACGTTAACTACGTGACATATAAAGTAGCCAATCTCATAGACACAACGCTTAACTTTAAAAAAAATATTACCGAAATTATCATATTCATTAAGAATAATATGTTTGTCAAAATAAAAACAAGAATAAAAATTTAATTAATTTCTTTTGTATTTGCATGTTATGAAATGGCAAAATGATAAACGCGCATAAAATAAAAGCAAAAACATCTCAAATAGAGGCGGCAATCCTCTTCCATTTCCTGCAAATATATGTTCGTGCCCGAGGAAAAATTGAAGGGACTTAAGAAAGGAAAACGGACATATTAAAGGCACGCTCAGGGCATCGGAGCGCCGCGGCCGAGGGATCCGCGGTGTCTATTCGTCCGATGACTTGTGGCTCGACAGGTCGGCCAAGGCTCGATACTGTTGCCTGCTTTTGAATAGACCGGTAGTCCTCATTCTGCAGGAAGTAAATAAATAATACACTTTAATGTATAGTTTCTATTTAGACGCCGTAGTAATTTTTCTTATGATACAAGAAAGTTTATATTTCAAAAGAACGTACTCAGACTTTAAAAATATTTTTTATAACATAGTTATTTTAAATGTTATAGTACCGATTGCAAAAGAAACATTTAAACTATTTTAAACATACATATCTAAAAAATCTGAGTTAAATTCCGATAATTAACTTTAAATAAGTAAAAAAAAATATTGTATAGGTCAATTTATTTTCTTGGGACTGGGACATTTGAAAAAATTAAAAATAACCACTAAATAACCTTAAAATGTAACAAAGTGATAAAGAAAAGCATAAAAATGCCAGAAATAATGTAAATTAGTTTTTCAAACTTGATAGTCACGAAATTCTCAAAAACGAGTTCAAGCATTAGTCATTAATCGTGCTTTTATGTCATATAATAAATGCACGATTTATTTTAGTAATAAGTAAATAATATAAACGCATATTTTATTAGTGACATCTTTACACGTATATAGAAGTAGACGTATGTTTGTGCTTTATATTTTACGAATAAAGTGTAAAACAAAATTTTCTGTACACGGAAATATTTATTATAGAATTAAATGAACATAAGAAATTAATGATATTTATATAAACAACAATGTTATAACGATTATATGAGATTTTTATAATTATACAAGAATTTATCATTTTGTTTCAACTATGATAAGAATAACAATTCGGCTATCAAGAAGTAGCTACTAACTAGCCACGTAATATTTCAAACCTACCATTACCTAAGAATAGGGAACTATAAATAAAAAAGACAATTTTGTATCACCTCTATGCCTATTTTTATTCGAACTAAAACCATTTTGTAAACATTTTATGTCTCATAAGATACTCGAAAGTTTGTTCTTAGCCAATAATTAAAAAAATAGGTTTTAACGATTTTAAGATAGTTAAGTTTTTCCAAATTTCTAATATAAGAGATACTTTTGAATGCCTACGTGACGCATTGGTTTACCGCTTGATTTAACCCTTTAGGCGCTTTGAATCTATATGTGGGTTCTAGCAATACCATTAGATTTTAGATATGAATCCATTTGTGCGAATAGCATAACCATTCATTTTCATAATATTATTGCTGAAAAAAGTAAATGCTTATTAAGACTTCTGAAGACACTACATAGTTTATTTCAATAAAAATCAATATATTATGCTATAAAAGTTAAAACTGTACAAATTGCGTTCTTACGTAAAAATTACGAATCTCATGGTAGGATTTTACGTAGACACTGCACGGGGCACGTCTGACGTCTGAGAATTCAGTGCTCAAAGGGTTAATAACGCGCAGGTTCTGGGATCAATTACCTGCAACATGAGTAGTGGTGTCTGGATAGTGGTAGAGTTTTTTGAAACCGCCTGGCTAGCCAACGTTTGCCGTCAACAAGAGAGCAAGAGTATGCTGTACGAGCCACACTTCACCATTTACGGCCTCATTGTTATTTGACACGTTTCCTGCCGCAGCGTTTTTTAAATATTTCCCATTGCGGTTTAGTGAGGCACATACCGAATACAATTCGACAATCCTTTATTCGGCAATTAGCAATTTGAGTAAATTTTGATTTGAATTAAATTTGTACGTAATTATTTTAAGCTTAAAGTTATTATTTTAGATAACACATGGTCAAAACTTTTTCATAGGTAATATCACCGTGGGGCGCATACGCCCCATGTGACGGGGAACGTGTTAACATCGTGTCTCTTCAGTTCAAGCGATAGCCTATTTTGCGATAAAAAGGAGTATTTTTGGAGATGTTGATTTTAACGTCATTGTACGGTTTTACACATCCAAGGTGATTCTTGCAGTTCAAGACTGTTGCGATCGATCGACGGATCGGTCGACGGACCGCCAGCGCGAACACGGTGTGACACCGTGACCTAATTCGGAAGCAGGGCATCCCTGTACGCCTGTGCTCCGAATTTGTAAACGGATAATTGCATAAAAACATCCACGTTAATAGCCGCGAATTATTCTTAAACGATTATTTTGGAACTTTTTACCTATATAATAAAACCTAATAGAACTACCAACATAGTAGTAGCATCATTTGGTGACAAGACTTCTTTATATTTATGTAACAAATTTGTATTTTATTTTATTATAAGTGTTAAAAACGTAAACAATTATTAACTTTGAATAATAAATATGGAAGCCGTTTTTCAAATACAATGATTTTAAGTGTTAAGTAACACTGGTATAAATACAGATAATTCGACGATATACCTATACATCGTCCACCAACGCCATAAGCAAGATGATCTACAAGTCGAGGTGCTCATTATATTAGCCCATGCCGATCTTTATATCCTAGCATTGGTATATGGTGTTAAAATTATATTTTAACACGATGTGAATATCCTTTGCAAATATCCATAATATTTTTAATATACATTTCCAAAAACTTCAATTCTGTTATACATCGCGAACAAGATCACATATGAAAAGTTTGTATCTGTATGTAATGTGTATAACAACCATGCTTGTTAAAAAATTTATGTCACTTTCAACACGTTTAAACGTATTAAAGCAATTCGAAATAATTTCTTCAATGGCCTAAATGACAAAAAACCCATCCTTGTCGTTTTTATTGATTATAGCAAAGCGTTTGACACCTTGTGACTTGAAGTTCTCCTAGAAAAGTTACAAGATAACGGGATACGGGGGCCACTCTTGAATCGGTGTCAAAATTATATGGTAGAGAGATCCTACCAAGTTAAAGTAGCCCAACAGTATAGCGAGGAGATCCAAGTAACAAAAGGCACAGCACAAGGATCTGTTTTAGGACCTCTGCATTACATTACTTATACTAACGACCTCATTAACGCTATTAAAACCTGCGAGATGTATCAATTTGCTGATGATACCTGTCTATTGACAGCGCACCAAGATATAAAGAAAGCAAAGCAACAGCTGCAATTCGATTTTGACATACTCTTAAAATTGTCACACGATGCAGGACTAGTGCTTAATGTGCATAAAATCAAGACCATGTATATCAGTACCGGCCATAATAGCCATAAACCTTATAGCACATGTTCATCAATGCCTGCATCAAAACTTTAAAAGCACCCTTTGTTCAATGTCCTACTGTTGAATCAGTGTCGAGTCATAAGTATTTAGGTTTAATTATAGACGATCGTCTAAACTGGAAACGTCACATTAACATCGTATGTGACAAGCTCCGTGCCCTCCTGGATAAGCCATCTCTAATAAAAAACAAAAAACCTTTTAAAATCCTATTGTTGTTGTATAAAACACTAGGTGAACCCATTATTTCATACGGGTTGAGTTGTTATGGCGTAACGTACACCACACATTTTCATCAAATTTATGACTTACAATTACGTATTCTAAAAACCATTGTTCCTGAAAAAGTAAAGAAACATTTTCATAATAATTATCACATACTTTTCCACCACTGTAAAATAATGCTAATTCACATAAAAATAAACTAGACACTACTAACAGAACAATATTTCAATTCCGAATTAAAAAATAAAATAAGTCGCAAGAACATCACTAGAAGCGTAAGTAAACAAAAGTTGGTCGTTCCAAAATACGTTAACAACTACGGCAAACGGGTACTGGAATATATTATCCCTTATCTAATTAATAAATTACCAATAAACGTTATAAAAAAAATCAATGACAAAAATTATAAGCATACATTAAAAAAATATTTCCTGAATCAACCTCTGTGTAGTGTGAACCAATTTTTTTTTTCTGCGAATACTTGAGCTATCCATTTAAGTGTTGCTATTTCTACTTCTGTATTTCTATCCTCAAATATCTGTTTTCTTAAATATATTTAGCAATAAAATTACGGTGCACAATAAAACCAAATGTGGTTTTTGTTGCGTTTTTGTATTTCTTTTGTTACATTGTGTGTTCATGTATATAAAATAAATAAAAAAAATACTTTTGACTAACTAAACGATGAATGCTTAATGTACATTAATGTAACAAAAGAATTTCTTAGCGATGTTACACCTGTTCGAGTTCTCAAATATCTTGCGGTGAGTTGTTTCAAGTGAAGGTAATACATTGTTTCATTTTATTGCAGTACGAAATGAATGTGTTGGTTTGAAGTAGGTTTAGCAGTTAAAATAATTTATATTGAAACAAGATAAGACCTATTTCGCACGAAACATCACTATGATAGAACAATAGCACTAGGACTATTATTTACATGCTATGAATATAGTTCTTTCATACCAATTAAAAATCAAAAATTAGGAACCAAATCAAGGTATACTCACCGTAACACTTTAATCTAATAAATATACTTCACATGATTTTTTTACATGTAAATTATTTTATTTTCTAATATAATTATAACACTTATATAGTGTTTAAATATTTTTTATTTTTTTATCAGCACCAATGTAGTGAATCAGTGTTTCAGGTTTTTTTTTCTCATTTTCTCATTATCATGTCAGCAGTTTCGTCATGGTCCCTTATTTGTCATCGTATGCGATGTTGTATGGTTCACCTCCATCCTTCTAATACGATTGAGAGACATTACGGTTAATTCCTTCGTCAAGCTCGATAACGGCTGGTTGCAGTAACTGGGCGTTTTCTCGCCTGTGTCATTGTAGTTTGAACCATTTATGACAAATGTTTTTCACTACAAATGCTGGTTTAATCAACATGGTTCTGAGTTTTGACATTTTTCTTTATTAATACTAAAATACAGTGTGCTGTTAAGGATTTCGTCGCGCCGTTTCTTCTCTTTATCTAGAGCACTTGGGAAACCAGGAAGAGCATCCCTGATTCGCCTACCTTTCCCGTCTTCCTCTTGATATCGTACGATTTATACTTTCGAATCGTCCACAGGAAGTCTCTTTTTTCAATATCTTTTTTTATAGGAAAGGTAGGTGTAAACGAAGAAACGGTTTCGATCCTTGAGATGAATAGATTTAAGGTTATCCTCTTTAAATCCGTTCAATAAGTAACATTTTGAATTTAATTTTGAGAAGTACAAATAGAGAGCTCCTATAGGCATATGGAGAGCGATTGAGAGGGTTCTAAATTTGGAAGATTGTCGCCCGGGACGGGTGCGAGCGAGGCCGCAACTCGGCAGCGCGACGCAATGAATAATGGAGAACACGGCCGGATATTATACGGGCACCTCGATGCCAATAGTTCTAAATGAATAAATTAGACACGCCTCTTGAAACGTATCACCATATATCTTTAGGCTTGGTATGTTTCACTTGAACTCAGTGACGGCAATAACGTTGCCTTATGGTATTTCTATGATGACTATCGAGATGTTGCAGTGTGAAATCAAATAATGCTTGTATAATTAATACAATTATAACTAGGAATGCAACATGATAACTAATGTCATAGCCGTCTAGACTGTTCGCAACGTCTATTCCCGTTAGATGGCATTAATCAAAATTATAAATATCTCGGTATAAAGCACACCGCAATTAGCACAAAAATTGGACTGATGAAAATCGAACGAGATGCGGTTACAGCCGCAGATTAACACTGAGGTTAACCAGACGGGTGCAACGAACTCGACCATCATCCAAACTACACTATTCAAGTATTCCTTAAATTGAAGCAAGAACCCCTGTGTAACAAGGTGTTGGCTACTGCGCTACGCAGACAATTGAATATTTATGTTATATTAATATACATTACTGTTTGATTTTGACGATAATCTGTAAACCGCAAGAGACAGTACCGGCATGGATATTGTTCAAAAAAATCATACTCTGTTGATTTCTCATACCTGCTACAGTTGTCGCAGTAATATATTACATGTACAAAATGAATTGGAGCCTCCAAAATTTGCATATATGAGTAAACGCGTTCACCTTTCCTCACCTTTAGCGAAGCAGAATTATTACGCAATAGGATAAACATCAAGCATATGAAACTTACAATTTTGTGCGCCATGTAATATTTAACCAGAACTGATAGTTTGATAGATCTTCATTATATATAGTGTTCTACTTTGTTTGAATAAAGGCTTCTATTTATTTAATGTTTAAATTCTGAAAATATAATCATATTGCATTACATTACGCATCGGATATGGAATGTTACATCTGATGGTGAAATGGAGCTACAAACAATTCTTATAACCGTTTCAATTAAGTAAATTATGTACAAGAAGAAAAGAAACCAGTTTTTTTGAATCCACTTTTACAGTCTTTGTACATAAAATTGAAGGAACAAATATAATGTAAGTAAATAATAAGTAAAAAACAATTGGAATCAAAAGGCGTGTACTGAGTTAATTAGCTGTTTTTATGTACACACCATTTTATATAAAAATAAAACCTAATTCTTAACATTAACAATACCGGCAAAGTATGTAAAAGTAAAATATTTATTAGTAAAAAGAAAGTTAAAGAAATCTAAATGATATTGCAAACAAAACAAAACCTTGTTTTCATTGCTATGGTATATTGCTTTAGTCTACGAAAACAATTCCGAGCATTTCACCCTACGGTTTATCCCCAACAAATGAATGTATAAACTTTCCATTACAAAGAAACATTTGTTACTCCTAAGAGGATAAAAGTTAAAATTTCATTTCAATATTCATGCATGTATGGGTAAAGGTTTTAGTATAAATAATATTAATAATAAATTAGTTTTCGCTGCATCGTGAAAGTTATAATTTCGTTTACATAAATGTTTAAATTTTACATTTTACATATGAGTAAGTTGTACATACATCTAACAGCAACTAAATTCTTTTCAATATTTACGAACATCGTTGGACCATGTTAAACTTGGAATAGGATTTATTCGAAACCGTCTAACAAGTTATCATTCCAAAGGTAGTCTGGCACATTGTTGCGTTATAGTAGACAAGCATATGACAGCCAGTGTTCTGCGCGAGTGCGCTATAACATCTACACACTTCTTCATTGACACTAAACATCAAGTGAATGTGAAGATCAAGTGTTAAATCATACAATAAAAATTATTAAACTAAAATTAAATATTACATACGACGTCATGACTATGAAATTGTTTCCATTAGAATCTTATGAAGCACTACATTTTATAATTAAAATGTCAGACGATGAGATGAGCATAAAGTTTACCCGGTGGGGCGAGAAGGACGTTCTTTTCATCATAATGCAACGGTACTTATGATTAGGGAATGCATTACATAAGAAGTAAAATTTCTTAGCCTACCATTTTACTTCTCAGAAAATATGGAAATTTAACTGAATCATTATAGATGTTACTCATCAATAAAGATTAACTAGACTACCCTTAATACTACCTTTTATACTATCCGTATGAAATTATCTGTTAAATATGAACAAAATCGATAATATGAACTTTCGTGTTGATTGATTATCTTCTGCTGACCGAATTAGAATATGTACTTCATAAAAACTACACGAAAACTTCCTTAATACTTCGTACATTACACTTTCCAACGGAGTTCTCATTAACAATGGAACGTGTGCATTATAATATTTTCAATTTGCAATCAGCGATTCCGGCAACGGGAGCTTTAAGTACCGAACTGTATCGATGATTACAAATATTTGATCGGAACGCCAACACCACGGATCGCTCCGTGTCTGTTTGTCATTAATAATTTATTACATTATATCCTGCCGCCGGGCAATCTCGTTACGTCCCGGCTCAATCGTCGAATTGTGTTGTAATTGCGATCGAACACCTATTTCCCCCAATGTAATTGAATTTCTATAAACATTCCGATTGATTTTAGGTATCTTATCCATATACATCTTTAACTGAATGAACTTGTAATCGTGTGTAAAGAAAAACTTTTTAATTTACCTGGTTACTTTAAAAAATTCCGATTAACAGTAATATTAATGTACAAAAACAAACTTACAAAGAAACTTAACGGTTTAAGTTAAAAAAATAATTCGTGATCAGACGTCATTAATGTTTATTGTTAAAGATAATAAAACTGCATGCAAGCACTGTATTTCAAGTATTTGTAAGTGCAGCGGGCAAATCCTGATTTTTCGCGTCACGTTCAATTTAATTGTTATTGTTATGAAGGAACTTGAACTTGTAAAGAAAATATTGTCATAAATAATTACATGTTCTATAAGAATAAGGTCAGGAGACCATAATAATGAAAAACGTTGATTTTACTAATAATTTGTATTTATTTTATCGCAACGTTCAATGCAATCTCCTTCACGTAGCGCTACTACCTTATAAATCTTGCAGATGTATCGTGTTTCATACTAAATTTTAGGAGCTGGTGCATACGAAATATCGATTTTACTTTGGAAATAATTTTAGTTTTTTCTAAGAACGTCGAATAGTGCGCATTTTATAAGGGATACATAGACAACACTATACATCTTGTCCACTTCACAGTTTTCTGCAAAATTTTATATGAAATTAACACATTTTCTACGGGAAGGGTACAAATAACGATTTCGCGCCTATCTCTTAATTGAAACACAATTTCTTGGAAATGATATTTGATACCAATTTTCCCATTTATAAAAATAGTTCTTTTTCAGTTTTATAAAAATATTCTATTCATTGTGAAGATCTTTAGTATGTGTTTTCAAACAGTTACAAATTTTTCATACTTAATCAATTTTCACTCAGTAAATGCGCGAGTAGAGCTTAGGATTTTATACGCCGGTAGCGTATTAACTCCTATCGTGAATTTATTGTACTCATTAATAAAATAAAGCACAAGTACCTTCAAATTTACAGTATACAGTTTATTGAGCAAATGATATTAGTCTCCCCGTTTTCTACGTTCGTTATATAAGAAAATATTTTAGACATCTGGAATTTTAATACGTATTCCTTGGTATCCATGCGCATCGCAAATCCTTATTGATCAAGTGTAAGGTATATATATAATTAATAATTATCAAAGTTATAATATTATATCCTGGTATTATTAATACACAAGCATTAGCAAATGCAAAGTTCGGAATAGCGAGGGAGTCTTAAGTATCCGGAAAACTCCATTACCCACAACGTTACAAGTTCAAAACACTTTATACCCCGCAGGCGTTTGGACATTGGCAACTGGCTATATCGGAGTCGAGGGGATTTCCTAGTTAGATTACTTGAGCTTGTCTTTTAATTTGTTTGGCCGAATATCGCTCCGCTGTGTGTTCGCACAACAAACAGACAAAATAAGTGGGAGTCCCGATTCAAAGTACTTTATCATTTATTTTAAGTGGATTTGTGTAATAATTGCGTTAAATTATAATACAATTGCAGTATAAATCGTCAATTTAAAAATCGCGAAACAAAATTTTATAACTTGTTGGTGATAAACTGCGAAATGTGAATAAATGAATAATAATAAATCTTCTAACTAGACATTTCTAGCATGTTCGCATAGCTGCATAACCGTACTACACTCTAAGAGTATATCTCTGTAAAAAAAATGTTAAAAAGAAAACATCGATGGCCGCCTGAGAAAGTGAAATAACAATCTTTCTTTGAGAATGTTTTGAAAAAAGAAATAATAATGGTGAGACTTTCATCATACAGAGATGCTCTACGACAATATAAATCATAGTATTTCTCATTAAACTAAAACATAAGAAAGACAATGGTATATTGTTATTAATAATAGTACTTGTTATAAAATTATATAATTAAAAAGTATAATTTTACATATTGTTTCATAATACGGATTTTAGTGAAACTTTTTTTTTTCATATTTTATTTAAAAAATAATTCTCTTAATATTTGTAACACAAAACTAATAACTAATTTTAATTGATTATTTAAAAAACAAAATCTCAAAAGTCATTAATTTCCCAAACATTAAAAGTTTACCATTTTTATAGATTTTTTTTTTAAATTATGTAGCTAATGCGAGGTTCTCTTAGTAGTAGTATGAAGATGTCTTTTCAAAAGATCATGCTTTTTCCAAACCATCCTATATAAACCAGCAGTAAAATGTACGCATAGTGATGACGAAAGTAAGTTTTATAACAATTAATGTAGATTTTTGTCTAAACTACCTTATGGCCGTGTAGTTCATGAATTCAAAGATTACATTCACTTATTATATTATAAATCTATATTATCTCTATCTATATTATATATAAAACACTGTTTTACAGTAAGCGCATTTAGCCTATTAGGCGAGTCCGCACGCTACGAGCCACAGATTGCAACAGAGCTTGTATTGCGGTCGCTAGTTTTATGCATTATATTATAATTTATTTATTTATTGTATTAAACTACCAACATTCCTTTGTTGTACAGCATAGCTACCACGATTTTGTCGACATCAAAACTTTTCCAAAATATCTCTACAAAGGGTATAGCATGGTTACCCTGGCAGTGTGTCATAAACCTGAAGTAATGCGCGACCTTGCAACCTCGCGACAAATCGATACAACACCGTTACTGTACACGTATTAATGTACGTATGTTTATACGGCTTCATTAATAACGGCGTGATCGGTTACACACCTCGGGGGTGTGTGTGGTGAGATGTTTTGTATTTAGAGTCATTATGTTCAACACTTATCTTACCTCTGTCTAGTTATACCACCAATGTCTGTGTATAGGCGGTGATTACCTGTTCAAGGTATTTTCGGCTGAAAACAACATGTTATTAAATATCATATGATAAGTTATTAAATGAAACATTTTTTCATTTGCAAGTCGTTCTAAAGATGTTGATGTTGTATAATACTAACGCACAAGCCTAAAAGTCCGGCATAATCTATAAAGTATCAATTTTACAGAGCCTAAATACGACTATAAAAATAAAAAATAAATTTCACCTTTTAACGATGTTTTACTATTTATATGTATATTTAAGTGTTTGGGCTTGCCCTACAGGCACGCCACTGCTTGTACGTAATGTATATTATTTTATACTTTGGACATCTAAATTTATTACGAAAAGGTACAACAATATAATGTAGTTGCTCGAAATTTGCAGCTACCGAGCTGAGAATATTCTTCTCTATCTACAACGAGTGGTACAAAAGGCCCTGTTAAGCTACTCATCCCCGCTATCTAATTAAAGTTCCATTCATACTTTGCTACAACAACACGATACGTGGGTAGAAATAATTATTTTCGTCGCTATGAAATTTTAGATGTTCTTACACAATACACTAAGGTTTTAAAATTTTAATTTATTGAAACCCCGGTGCAACACTCACACATGCATAAATGAATTTTTTCGGAAGAAGCATTATAAGATGAACTGGTAATACCATAATGTTAACATTTAGCTTGTTATTGAAAAAGTAATGTTTCCGGAATATTTTAAAAAGACACATAACATTGATTAGCATATTTTTAAGTCTTGCAAGTGACAGTGACGCATATTCATTACTAATAGTGTTGTTTGCTAACTACCTATAAAGGGAGTTGTAAATATTTTTTTCATAACTAACAACAGCGATACCAGCGTGATAACAATCTAGTGCATTAACGAACTGTTCTAGAAAGTGAATATGTGTGCAACGAAACACGCAGTGTCTCATACGCGTTCGCGTCGTACACATCAAACATGTAATCTATTGTGAATCTATTGTGTAGAAGGAATTATATATTCTCTCGCTAATAAATGTATCTTAAATATTAAGCGGGGTGATCGACTATCAGTATGCCTAATTTAATAAAAGTCCAAAAATAGTTATTTCTATGTTGTGCGACAACAAGAACAAGAAGTTTTTCAAAATGGTTGTCTGCTCCTTATATTTATTACATTGACAGTTACAGAAATAACAAAAATTTAACATACAGATATTAAGTTTCTGGAGATTTATTATAAATAAAGGATTTATAATATTATATTATGAGTACTTCTTATGGAATGCCATGCGTAAAGAGCTTCGTGTCGCTTTGCATATGGTATTTGATAAGACAATACAAAAAATTAAAGGCGCAACGTCATGACTTATATTTCTTCTCATTTACGTCACACGTTAAAGTATTACCAAAAAAAAAAACCAAACGTTCGAATAATCGCCGGGAGCCGAGCGGAATTCCCCTACTCGTAGGACGAAGACAAGGGTCGCGGGACAGTTCCGCTCAGTTGAATTTAATAAACCGCCACTGCATTTCTTGGGTTATATATGAGCCCCGATCCGTTTTTATGGAGAGAGAAGCTAATATCATTTTACGGTGATATGACCGCAATAGTTCAGGCCGGACAACACGACAAAAAGGCAGTTTAAAAGTTATTTATTTTCGGAGTGGATTTTATCGTAGGTTAAAGGCGATATTTATAAACAACTTATAAGGAAAGACATGATTCATTGGGTAGGATTTACACCGAGGATAAAGAAACGAACTCGATCATTCGCTCTCGTTTCCATTTTGTTTTTGTTTTGAGATTTACGGTGGACAAGGAAGTACAGAAATTAGTTAAAACTTCAATTATTTTTCAAACGCCACAGCTGCAATAATGCTTAGACCGCAGCAATATTTTAGCCTTGGCACGGAAACTCGTAAAACCGAGTTAGAACTTCCAAAACATCGGTGCCCGCATCAAACAATAGACAGAAATGGGTCGCAGCGCGCTCTCTAACTGAAACGGGGAGTTTTCGTAGTTCTGCGCCATTAGACTTTAGTTATCAAAATCTGCAGTACAGACAAAACTCTTGCCCAGTTTTAGCTGCGTTAAGAATATATAATAATTAAATAATAAATAGATTCATCGATCTACCACTATCAGTGTATAGGTCATATTGTTTACAAGAGATTTACTACAAAATAAAGGCTATGGTAATTTGCGATAGTGTTGACAAGTAAAGTAGGAAACTACAGCAACGCTTAATGTCTAAAGGTAAGTTCGGTATAATTCTTTGGTATAGTATCAAGTATCCGATGCAGGATTTCCCCACGGAAGAAGACGTAGTGTTTAAGATTCTCCTTGTATATTTTTTTTATTAGTCACCGATGTCTAACATAAGTTCACCATTTGTAATTCAAAATAACTGTAATAAACAATTTTTTTAAAGGTACAAAGCGAGCGACGGACTGTTCTGGTTGCTAATACAGTATCAGTCATCAGTACGTAGTAGTAAGTAGTACAATTCTGTATGGCACAACGATCGATGCTGCAAGTTTAAGTGCAATAAAAGTGACAGTTTTTATATTATTTTCACCGACCACAAGATCGACCCTAATAGTGGGAGAATAATCATGACAGGTAATGAAACTGATAATATATGTTTAATTTTTTTTTCAAACAAACGTTTAATAATGGTTTTATTTAAATGTATTATTATAACGATATACGAGTATAAATTCCCACAACTTCACTTAAAATTAACGGGCAACAAAAAGTCCATTCAAATGTTTCAAGCGCCTTACCAGACGTCGTGTCTTAAAATCGATTTCGATTCCCGAACAAATTAAACTTTTAAATCGTCTATTAAGCCTAATAACAGTTATTGCGCGGAATGAATGGGTTCTTTATAATTAATGCTATCTAGTGGCACATTAATAAACCAGCTGTAACAGTGAAGCAATGTACGTTGCGTGTAATTAAGGCACGACTATAGCATCTGCACCCACGTCTATTCAGTATTCATGAGAGATTCTCGATTCTCCATTACGCCGATCTGCTTGCGAGTAGTTTTAGATTAGGCAACGTCCGTGCGGCCGGAATGCGACCGACGGAACCAAGTAGGTTAAGCCCCACGAAGACTCTTCCAGACGCGGACGCGTCTTGCATCGATTTTTTATTTACGGTGTTAAGAGATTTCAATGCAAAAAACATGTTAAAATGTTAATTTATGTTATTCATTTAGCTCTGGATTACCTAACAAATGTGCGTTTGTTATAATGGGCAACGCAGCAATGTTATATTAAGAGAAACAAAGAGATTGTAAAGATAAATTTAACACTAAATAAATTCAGTCAATATTATAAGAGAAGAAATATAATTATATCAGTAAAAATAAGAGTCGTTGAATGAAGAAGTCTTTGGAGAACTAAAGTAATTTTAACATTAAGAACTATTGGGAAATTACGTCATATTATCAGCTAATGCCGTTTTACTGCATTAATAAATTACATTTATTTATAAAAAAGTTTTGCTATTTTATGTAACTTAGTATTTCAGTAAAAGATATTTTTTCACCAATTATAGGTTAACACTTCGATTTCATCTGATATTAAGTAACAATGAGGCCGCAGATAGTGAAACGTGTTCGCCCAGAATACTTCTTGCTCTCACATACATGACTGCCGGAACACAGGAGTGCTGTTATAGTGGCAGATTTACATTGAAGGGGATCTAGCCTGGCAGGTTCGGAAAATCCTACTACCATTTAGATCCTACTATTGTGGTCCGGGAATTAAACCCGGGACCTCCGCGTTACAAGACCACTGCGCCACTAAGCCCAGCCCGCCTGATGACAAGTTGTGTCTCATGGATATCTGTAACACCGTAGCCTCACGAGCGTATGGCCGACCCGTGAGAAATCATATCACAGCCTTTTGAAGGAACTCCACTGTCTGATCTAGTCTGTTCAATCATACAAATGAGGCGCAGTGACAAAATCAGTTGTTCAAGTATCGCTGCGGTGTTACGAGACACCCGCGAAAGTGTATTCAATATTTATGAGCGGCCACCGCACCAGCACAATGAATAGTCGATAAGGTTCGGACGTGGTGTCGGCGTGTCGGTGTATCGACTCGCTTTCCATCCCTTACCGTGTCACCGTTTAGCAAAGTAATTTGATGTTTATTATTTTGTTTGAAAACTTAATAAATTATAAGTGAAACTAAAAAAAGGACTCACACCTTGATTAATTGATAATATGCAATTGTTTAATTATTTATATTTAATTTGAACAAAAGGAAAGAATTGAAAACCACGATTAAGTATAATAGTTTGTAGGTACTTCGGATCTTCAGTATACATAAAACGACTAGTCTACTACTAATCCCCTTCATTCAACCTTGACTAAATACTGGATTTAAAAAGATATTTATGTATCTTACATAACCCTTCAGCAAAAGAAATCCCATTTACTTTACAAAAAGGTCTCTGTTAAATAAATTAATATGCAAATTTTTGGACCGGGGTCGGGTTGTCCGATCTATCAATTATGTCCAGGTGTCAGACCGTTGCCACGGCAACGCACCTCTTTGTGAAGCCGCTTCGACTTAATGAATGGAGGCACCTGGTTAAAGTTCGTTGGAACGTTGGAACGTGGAGCTCAAATTATACCGAACGCGCCGTTTTCACGGCTGGGACCAATTCTAAAAGACCTGTCTAAATTTCGCAGTCCTCCCGTCTTTTTGGCGCCCCGTGTAAACATTTTCAAATATTTTTATGTTGACAAAATTCATAACGCGCTCCAGTCTCCTCCTTGCTTAATATTCCTCCTGTAACGAGTCTGTACTGTCAATATAGTTCTGTTTAACAAAATTATGGAATTGGGAGTTGCCGGAGCGACGTAATTTGAATGTATAAAAGTATATGAAATAAATGGAATCTTGTTTATCTTGGAACGTTTTCGGAATTTTTCGACTTCATGTAAAACACGGTATGAATAAATAGAAGTTATGAGTGTAAGTCTATTACTTTTTTCGCGAGAGAGTGCGGTAGTGAATGAATATGTATTTTCAGTGAAATTTAGTTCATTATCCGCATTGTAATTCGTCTCAAGTTGGCGCTGTATCATATAGTCATCCGTATTGTTCGACCATAATTATCAAATAAATAATTTGTGTGTGCAGATACATCGACAGGACAATGTGTGTTGAGTAGCTTTGTATAAAGATATTTTTGCTATGGTGACCTGTTTATATTAAAGAACTAAAATAATTTTAAAAAATGTTACTTACAATTATAATTCGACCAAGGCCGCCAGCCCAGTTTAATCCTTTAAAAAGGCTAAACGACATGCATCTTGGAATAGAAGTTGAAATGAAATTGTGTTGACGTATAGAATTTATATTCATCTGGATTTGTCCTTATGAATATTAAATTTCTACATCGATTATGAATCGAACCGCCGAACTAGTGAATTATTTTATAACTTTGCAAGAAAAACTGTTGTGGTGAAAGTTTCACAAGGTGCCGACAAAGATATAATAAACATGTTGTAGATGTTTGCTTGATGCTAGTAGTTGTGGTATAGTCATAATTTTATGCGACGTATATACATATATCGAAAGTCATAATTAAAAAATAACGGATTCTATTAACACTAGATAGTAATAATTGTCTAGAATTAGGCGTTATGAAAGCTCATTTACATTAATTTTATTTAATCTTAGCAAAAACACTACAAATTAGAAAAAACTCAATTAAATTTTCTTTCAATTTCATTAGACAATTAAACGTAATAGAATTGAAGAAAATAGTATTCTTGTGTTAATTATACATTAGAGTAAACAAACAAACTCGATTCGTACTATATTCAAAATTAACTCATAGCTCGGGAAAACACCTCGGATAGTTTTTAATATTAAAAACTTAAGTCACTTGGTACGTAATCGTTCATTTTAAAGCCAACCGATTTAAAATTAGATCCGTATATCAGCGATATGAAGTTGCCGCATATACAATAATAATTTCCTTCGCAAATCATCACGCTAGGCTCCAAAGGGAATGTGAATATAAAGCGTCATTACAAAGCGACGCCGTCTCGAGCACAATCAATCACGCAATTAACCTCCACGCGAAGGAGTATCCCGATCCATCAACGTCGACGCCACTCCGCGGTGGGAGATTGATCATCGTATTATTGCCAGGTTCCCCCGCATTGATTCACGGGCACTATTGTTGCCGGGTTGTCATTGTTCACTAAGTGTGGTGCAATCTGAAGAAGCGGGCTTAAATACGGACATTAAGAACACATATTTTTCAGATTTATCTGTACTGATTAAAAAGTTATCTAGTGTCTTTTTATCGACTATGGGCTATGTTCCTCGATTGCACCTGATGTTAAGTGACAATGAGGCCGTAGATGATGAAGCGTATTAGCCCAGAATACTTCTGGCTCTCACATGTTTGACTGTCGAAACTCAGCAACGCTGATACGGCAGCAGATTGACATTGAGAGAAGTAGTTAGTCTGAAAAACACTAGCACAATAGAGACTTCACTATTTCTGTGGTCCGAGAATCGAATCCGGGATCATCGCGTTACATGGCAAGCGGGTATACCAATGAGCCACGGAAGTAGTCAAATGTTATTTTGAAATTCACAGTTTAAAGAAAAGTAATTTTGGTGTTGTAAGTTGTTACTAGATGCGAATAGCCGTAGATTGGGCTTAGTGGCGTACCTTGGGAGAGGCCACTGTCCAGCAGTGGACTATCGCAGGTTATGATTATGACATGATGAAGAATCGGTAGTAGTGAATTAAATGAGATGCATTTTAGTAAATGCCGCTGGTGGTCACAGTTAAATAACAAACATTCTTTAATTTCGCTGACCTATTAAGAAAGGCTTTTCTGTAACAACAAATTCAATCGTAATATTAATTTTTATTAACACTCTCAGGCAGTAGTAAGAGACACTTTATGTCTAAAGAGTAATATTGTGTCACAGTTACCTTTTAAACGACTTCGAACCTCTTCATTGCAGCAAATGTGAGTTAACCACATAATGACCATAATTTGATTAAACCATCTGACATTACCATCCAGTGCAAATAGAAATCAAGGGATTAGCCGTTAGAAAGTCTACGATTACGTGTGGCGTAAAAAATCGCCCACAAAGCAAAAAACGAACGGCACAACCGAGTGACTAGCGAACTACTCGTTTTACCGGATCGATGACTCGAGAAATCCGACACACAGACACTGGGGAATGTTTGCTTTAAACATATGAAAGATTCCTATGTTGCTTCTGTTATCGAATTACTGAACTGCAGAGGCTGCAATGCGCTAACTTTAACTTTAGTTTTATATCGATTACGAGGTAACGCTTAACCTCGATTTCACCAGATGTTAAGTGAATACTTCTGGCTCTCACATGTATGACTACCAAAACACAGCAATTCTGTTATGGCGGCAGATTGTCATTGAGGCTGATAGCTAATCAGGCGGGTTTGAAAAACTGCTTCACCATTTATACTCGTCTACTCCTGTGTTCTGAGAATCCATCTCGGGATCTTCGCGTTACCACAGAAGCAGGTAAACCACTACATCACGGAGGCAGTCAAACACGCTAACTTTAAGTGTTTGTTGTTTTATTTTTGCTATATTTAAAAAATTTTATATATAACCGTCAATATACATATTCTCTGTGATAATACCCATTTTTCCTCGTAACGGATATGCGTCGTAATGTTACTTCAAGTACACGTCTTCTACACATTTCCAGTGAAAAAACAAAAAAGTTGAATTATTTTCGTGCGTTTTATATTCCCTAGGTGCTCTGCTCATACATAAAATATATGAGAAATATTGGAGTCCTAAACTCTTCGAGACCGCTAATGTCTGAAATCATCGTATCCACTATCACATAAATAGTAATGTTTATTAATTTTGTTTATCAATTATTTTTAAAAAATTATCACCATGTGATGTTTTTTTTATAAAACATAGTTCATTCAACTAAGTTTCATAAACATTTCAATCAATAAACCATCCATTTCCATAATTTAAACTGGCAGGACAATATTTGATTGTATCCGTGCGCGGTTGTTTACCTGATTGTATTTTAATGCGGAGGTCCTGGATTCGATTCCCGGACCACAGAAGTAGTGAAATCTAGATGGTGGTAGGATTTTTAAAGTCCGCCTTACTAGCCACCTTCATTGTCTATTTGCCGCCCCATACTAGAATTGTTGTGTTCCGGCGTTCACTAACGAGAGAGTGTGAAGTATTCTGGGCGAACACGATTCACCATCTACGGCCGCATTCTCACTTGCTTGCTATCAGATGAAGTCGAGGTCAAGTGTTATGCAAAAGAAAAAGTAAAAAATCCCTCGAAAGATTAAGTAGTAGATTATACATGATACAATTTCATTGGTATAACTGTAATCGAGGTACATATTTCCGATTTCAACACAAAATCTGCAGTGTTAACCTTCAAGGTTACAAAACTCACTACAGACTTACTCGTAATAAATTTCCAAATTCCACTTAAGCATAGTTTGATAAGTAACAAAATTTCTTATAAACGTAATACCTAAGTGAATGGAGTAGCATCTGGCCGCTTTAACACTTAACTTCGCCGAACACTTTAACAAAGTAAGATCTATATTCTGTTGACTCTACTTTCGCTGATGATAAATTTTCAATTCCATTACTAGAATCAGCAACGCGAACTACAGACACGGTCAATGAATTGCCAATAAAGAACGATCGCCCCTAAAGTACTTACTTCAAAGTGATAAATATAATACAATATATTAAATAAGTTTTTGCTCATCCCCATATTTACTGCCGCCGTGCCGACGCAGCAGTTGTTTACCACTTGCCTTATAACAAGGTGGTCCCGGGTTCGGTTCCAAAGCTACAGGAGTAGTGGAGTTTGGATGGTGGTAACGTCTTTTGAACCCGTCTGACTACATACCACCCTAAATATCTACCTATTGACACGATTACGTTGTTGTCAAAGTATTACAGACTAACACGCTTCAACACTTACGACCCCATTTTCAATTAACGTCATATGGACATTGAGATCAAGCATTACCTTCATTAATGATAAAAAAATGTATTTATATCCTCCGATTCTAGTACTTAAATTAATTTCAAGGTTATGTCGGATAAATAACGATTTTTAGCTATTTAAAAATTAGTGTTATTGACTAATCATACACATTTATTGTTTATTATATGACATTATTTTGTCGTACTGAAAAGACAACGGACTCCTGTTTTTCGCATTTGGACTTTGATAAGTCTTTTGAGTATTTATGAGATACTAACTACTTTAGTTAGCTTAATTCCCGCAGAAGCGCAGTCGTGAGAGGTTCAGATGCTTCCTGGAAGGATATTAATAACTTGTCTATATGTCATCGATCCACTCGTGCTGTGTAGTAGAGTAAAAGAGTTATATGTTTTCCCAATGTACCGTAAAGAACAATGGATATTCCAAACGATTTATCATTAAAGTGAAACAAAAAAGGACAAAAACAAGGAAAAAACGTTCAACAAATATAGCAGAATTATATGTTGCATATCCGTTTGTGCTGATAAAACAACTTAGCGTAAAAAACTCTACATCGGAGCATTCCCCTCTTGATTATTCCCGTTCGCCGACTGAGAACAAAGACATTGCATAGCTATTAACATCGGTATTGGTAACACGCTTTAGTCCATTATTAAACATTTCGCACTGAGTCGTTTTCCTCCTGAATTTTATCATGCAAATTACGATACACGACATTGAATTTAAAAGTTTTCGTGTACATATAGTATATAATTATCGGGAATAAATATTTATTGATAGAGTTAATATTGAAGTGATGTAAGCATCCATTTATATTTAAATTAACAAAACCAAAACGTTAAAACTTCCTCACATGTCTACCACTTTTTCAATGCAATAGAAGGTAAAATAAATAGTTAATACAAGGTTAGACTAAAAGGAGCTGTATGTTCGATAATACGTACTATAGTAATTTCTACAATGTGGACGATGAACAAAAACGGGCTTTCAAGGAAAGGAGGTCTTAGCGAGTAAGCCGCGTTCAACCGTAATCTTTCTTCGAACGTCCTGCAACTAATCGAGTGGAAAATGCAAGGATGCCGGTCTGCATTTACAATAAAATCCATCAACGGGGTATTTGAAGCGATCAATAGTCGCGGAATGGTCGACGTGATAACGTTGGATTTATGTCGGTTTAAGTACGACGCCATTTATTGTTTCTATAAGTCATGTACCTATTCGCGGGCATTCCTTTAAACTGAAATATAAATTTAAAATTTATTAAACACGCTAATTGTATATAAACACTTTAAATCGTTATATAACTAAGTCAGATCACTCATACGACTTCTAGTGAAAAGAACTGACAAAAAACTGAGTTCAGTTTGTTTTAGTGATTGTATTCAAAATGTTTTAATGTGTAATAAAAACTATATGAAGATGTATTATAACGTAGATTTATTATGTTACAAATGATATACCTATTTTATTACATAAAATCGCTTTTTAAAAGATATTGAAGAGAGATATTTACAGCTTTTAAAATTACCTATCAGTAGAAAACAGTAAATAAAGATCATACAATGGAATTCTTCATTTTTACTTTATGCAATTAGGAATCGAAAGGACACAGAGAGAAGTATACAGCACGATAATTGAAAAGATAGGCCTAATTGAACTCCAATACGCCCGCATCCCTTAATGTAATCTGGAAATAAAGGTGTAAAATGAATTTGAATTTTATCCCCGCTAAGTTAAAGATCATAATAAAAAATCGACTGCTCTTTTTACACGAAGTCTCGTCATATAAACGAACTTTATTTCAAAATAACTACGTTTATACATCGAATTATCGAAACTGCCTTTTTAAACAAAAATGAACCTTATCCCTTTAGCTTAGAGTTGTTTTTTCTCATGGTAAAGCGAAATATCTTACATTGACTGTGAATCTGGGATCGATGAAAACGTTAGCCGAAGCATTTAAAATGTACATGGCAATGTGAACGCGTGTAAAATGTTAGCATGTATCGCGTTACAAGTGTGTACGTGAGGCGTTACTGGTCCACGTAAATATGTAGTGCCGTTAGTTGCCTCATGCGGGCGGGATGTACGACTCAAACAAATGGGTCACGAGCTCACGAGCGACTCTTTCTCGGTTATTAACGCCAATGAAACGTCGCTTTCGACGACCTCGTGGTATTACCATCTATTATCATCTATATGCCTAGAGATGGAATCAGTTCTCTTTTTGTATCGGTTATGGGCTAACATTTGACCTCGATTTTACCTGATAGTAGATGACAATAAGGCTGTAGATGCATGTTCGCCCAGAATATATCTGGCTGTCAAGTAATATGACTACCGGAAGATAGCGATACTGTTATGGCAGCCGATTCACATCGAGGGTGTGACCTAGCCAGGAGGGTTCAAAAAACGATAAAATCATCCATACTCCGCTACTCTCGTGGACCGGAAATCAAACCCGGAACGTCTGTATTACAAGGCAAGCGGGTAAAACACTCCACGGAGGCTGTCAAAACAGTTTCAATCTTACTTTTTCAGGTAACGTCTTATGATAGTTTTATGTAGTAAAACAGTAATTATCTTCATTTCCTTCGATACATTAATAAAACTCGTCACTCATCAAGTGATATATTATCATAAAATGTAGCCCGATATCACAAATATGCATTAAATTATACTTTAAGACTAATACACACATGATGTTCAAACAATAAACTCGTGAGTAATTGCATAACCTAACCATTTCTTATTCTGGCTCTATTCATTGATAACAAATCAATTATTCTTGCCTCGCTCACG
>DWQX01002075.1:0-23616 GCA_018245475.1 Pharmacophagus antenor
GATTAATTCAAAGTAATAAAATCAGATAAATACGAACTACTAATTTCGTATCCTCCTCTTTAGATGTTAAAATTCTTGACCTCAAGTTTGTCGCAACGTTTAGCGGGTAAAGTGAAAGGGATTCGATTAGCGAGACGCCGATGGCGGCTGAGTGCCGGATGTGGTGGCTCAATGGTGGCAATATTGTGCTAGGTGGCTTCCGGGCCTTGGTCGGTTATTAACCTGCGTGTTCAGCACTAGCTTCCGGCGGTCACGCGCCGCGTATGCCGACATGGGATGTTGCCACAGAGGCACTCAATTGTATGCCGGTCACCGCAAAAACTGTCCAATTGTACACCTTTTATACACAAATTTGATATAAAGGAACAATAGTACAGAAAATCAATGGTTATCTAGATAACCTAATTTAACAATGTTTTGTTAATGCGATTTACTATGATGACCGGTAACAGTATTTTATGTATAAATACGAAATTCTTGTCATAGCATAGTACAAATGTTTTCAAAACTTCAAAAGAAGACCTAAACAGTTTCTGAATAAATTTATAATAATTTAACCTAAAAAAAGATAATCTTACATGTGATTTTAATTCACCCAAAAATATTGCATTGTTATAAAATATTGGTACATGGAAAACTTGAAAAGGGCTACTCTGTTTATGCATATGCATACACTATTAAAATCTCTGTCTAATTGATTACCGCACTCACTCTATGGCACGTTTTAGTGATCTTAGAACCGAATAATTCACTGGTTATTTTAGAAACAATAGCCATAATCACATTTGTATCGACAATATTATTTGGAAATCGGTTTTCTACGTATTCAGAAACGTGCATTATTTACGTTTGTTACTCTCACAGCGGATGGTGAAATCGACCCTTATAAAGAAATGCTGTGGTGACCATATGCTCGAGAAGAATCGTTCGATTTCGTTAAATTTATTACCACATGACGTCAACAAACGTGTAGAATGCTTTAATGTATTGATTCAAGCAAATGGTATGAGGAACAAATCTTTTTTTCTCTTCGTCAATACAATGCATGTATGAATGTGTTACAATATCGTGAACTATGTGTATGACAAACAGGTATAGTAGCCTACAAGTGGACCCGCGAGGCGGATTCGATCTTTTTCATGACTATGGGTTCGCAAAGATCGGATATTTTATACATAATGTAATAAATAATAAATAAAAAACAACAAGATTTGCAAGACATTTTACTAAGTGGGAGACGATACTGCACATAACAACTAGACACGCTCATAGAAATGTACGCAACATCCCATTGCGCACAGAAACGGTAATGTTTGCGTACTGTTCTTGCTGAAATAGACGCTACTAGTTACTTAATAAGACGGGCTTGTGCAAGAGAGAGCTAGGTATATTATTAAAATAAAAAAAAATATATGAATAACGACTAATACACATATATATCTTTTTTCATAAATATCTGGGACATTTTTCACACACAGTAATCTAATCCTAAAGAAGGTAGCAGCACCCGTAGTATGGGTTATCAGAGACTGATATACATACCAGACGAAGAACAAACACAAATGTTCGTTACATGAATGTTTATCCTGAACGGGAATTGAACCCGCGACTCCCAGCGTAAGAGGCAGAGTTATTGCCATTTTGCCAACGGGACAGTCACGTATGTACGTACCACACTACGTTAAAACTAATTCCTTCCACATTAGACTATATTAAATTACTGGCATCGCATCAAATCACATATTAAAGGGCAGCATCAGCTGTGAATGGGATATCCTAGACTAGAAGACTGTACGCATCATTCGGAGACAGTTCGCTTGGACGACGATATCGTCTGTTACATACCACCCGTAGGTGGTACGGAAAGGGGATAAGCAGGAAATTTTTAACGATGTCGAAGCGCCGCTGGGATAGGATCCAACCCCACCGTTATGTACAAGATGAGATCTCATATTAATCTGTTTATGTTTCAAAACATCCTTAAATAAACAACCACACATCTATCAGTTGTGTCGACGATGATGCTCCAACAGTGGGGGTATTACGCATAAGCGATGGAAGCGCCGAGTTAAATTTCACAACAACACAATGCCGCGTTGGCATTAAAGCCGTATATAGCAATAGCATGAAAGCGCCATTAAAATATAAAATTACGAGCTTTTACGCATCAAGAGCGTTGTCATTACGCGGGGAAAGTTCCGGAGAGCGGGCGCCTTCTCTTTTCTGAAGGAGTTATTGTCGTTAACGAATTTTACGAACAATGAGCTGTAATAACGGAGTATTTTAATGTTTTATAAAATTTTAACGAAGAATATTCATGCTTCCTAAACGACCTACAGTGTGTAGTGAAAAGATTTGTACATTCGAAAATATCATTTCAATTTGCTGTTATTTTATTATCGGTAAGGGGCTAACAGTTGACCTATATTTCTCATGGTGTTAGGTGACAGTGAAGCCATAAATAATAAGCGCGTTCGCCCACAATACGTATACTCAGAAAAATATTCCCAGAATATGCCTCTCACGTATATGAGTCCCGGACCACAACGATGCTATTATGCAGTACATTGACATTGAAGGAGGTAGCTAGCTTAGGCAAGTTCGGAATAACATACCGCCATGCGGAATACACCAGTCAGAAGGCCCGGAAATCGAACCCGGGACCATCGCGTCGCAACGCGAGCTGTGAACAAATGCGCTATTGACGCAGACAAACTACAGTAGTGAAGGCAAGTAAAAATGTATATGCACATTATTTTAATACACTCTCCATTTATGGTGACAACATTGTAATCAACCGATGTCACTGCGTATGAAATCGGTTAGGGGGACATTATGCACACACACATTAACACGCATACGCACGCACACGAACGCTACACATAATCAGCGATACGTAAGACGAAAAGATGACATAACCGATAGCGGTTCATTGTGTGTAGCAGAAAGAAAGTCATACATTGTTAACTCGGCATAGTTCGCCCGCCAAGTCGGATTCGATTGGTAACTATTGTCTGTATTTAGACATAGCATGTTATTAATGGGGGTGACTACAAGTTACACTTTTATTCGGGACCAATACTACAGATATAAGCAAGAGTAACTGTTCAGTTTTTTATATAATTATTTAAAAGCAATTTAAACAGGAACAATTTAAATAATATTAGGTATGAAATAAGGTGATGCACACAGCTGAAATCTAAAAATAACAATTCGATTTGCGAAGGCAACTCTTTTAAAAATAATTTTAGAAACCTATGAATTTTTAATACACGATTTAAAAAAAAACTATGTTTAATCATTTTTCTTAACTTTTTACATTGTAAATGATTTAGTGAATAAAGCTTTCGTCACCCACCAGAACAACGGCTCTTAAATGAACTAAAATATTTGAACAATCATCAGAAAGTCCATATAATTAACGAAGAATAATAAGCATTCATGTAACCAATAGTATTTTATTTTTTCCTAATTATTAGCCAATAAATATGTCGAGAAAATAAATATTTTCTAGTGGGTTATGTCAACATAAAACGAAACGTGTGGCGCACTTATTCCCAAACAATGTGCTCTGTCGTCACTCGTGGGAAGATGCGAGATAACTTCGCAATCGGTGCTTTCATCCGATCACGCATGATTTAAGTGCGAACCGAGCGACAATACCAACAAACAGTCACGTATTCAAAAATATAAACATCCGTCCACGTATAAACATTTATTAAAGTACAACAAACCTTAAATTCATGACGAAACAATGCGTCGTTTCGTGACATATCCGAGTGTAATGGCCGTATAAACTGAAATTTGATGCTGTCTGTATTTTTATATAGAGACAACAAATGTTATCATTAGATATTCAAGTCGCCATAACTTCAAACCTATATGTTCAGAATTTTACCTGGATTTTTAGTGTCCCATACCAACGAAACCCTATTACTTAGCCATTGCCATACTTCTCTTTCAGCGGGCTCTATCGTATGAACTTTAAATAGGAAACAAAAATTACACATAATTGTTATTGCCGCTACAATAAACTAAAGTAAAATAATACTTACGAAAAACTAGACTGTATTGGCGTTTATGCTATCGAATCCTTCGCAGTGCGAATCCAACTTGCATTTTATTTTCCTTCAAAAATAATACTTTGTTTGGGATTATCATGCAAGCTGTTAAGTACTAACAATGAATGACAGTCAAAATCAATAAGGAAACGTACTAATTTTTCCTTTTCATTTCGTCTATGTACCCGTAATTTATACATCTATAGTAAATTTCGTAAATATCTTAATAACAAACAACACTCACAGGTAAGGAAATGTGTTGTTTATGTAGAACGTACAACCGCACGTGTGTAGCCACCAAGTGGTGATATCTCCGAACTCGATATTCACCCCTAAACAACTTGGAAGTCACGCGACCGTACCGAATCAGCTTCTGAATGTCTACTGTCGACAGTATCGTCAACAGGGTAACAATAATTTGAGTTTATTTGATGATACTGTGATATTTACGAACTGATTGTACCGTTTTTGTTTCTGCAGATGCTAATGAATAAAGAAATTTACACTACGAATTTGAATTCTAAATAAATATTAATTTAAATTTAATCATTTATTTCTTCAGAGTATTTGAATGCATTTCAAAAATATATAAAAATAAAAACACAGACACCGTGTTCTCCTTGACATTATGAAAAATGTTTGCGTTTTAAAATTAACTTTTGTATCAAGTAGTGATAAAGTCCGTAACTCGCGAATTTAATTCGTATAAATCATTCCTTCAACTGTACTCGAAATAACAAAGAGTATGCACCAAAATCCAAGCTACTTATTCAAGAAAGGGGTCATTGACTGAGCAAAATACATCTCATTTTTCAAAATCACCAACCAACAGCAACCTAAATAAATTCTCCATATCGAGAATCAATCAGTGCATCAAGATGTCTTGAGTCAGCTGGCCTCCCGTGAATACGGAACGTACGAACTTTAGATCACAACCAGAGACAAAGTTTTAAAATTATCTCATTTTGATACATTGAGAGCCCATAACATAAATTCTTCACTTTTTAACACTCCTCATCCATTTCAAAAATTAGGATTATATACGATTAAAGCGTGTATGAAATAACTTAAATCTATTTATCTGTCCGTGTTATAGTTCCTAAATAGATAGATCGTTTTTTTTTTAAGTATTATATATAGATGTTTGGCTAAATATAGATTGAGCAGGAAAAACAGAACAACAATCGGTTCTTTTGTTTAATATACTTGTATGGAAAGGGACTTAAAAGCTAAATTAATTGCATGTATAATTAAAAAAAATATTTACAAATTTTTCCCGTAGGATCTCACGTGAAACAAAGTTACACATATGTTATTTAAAATAAATAAATGGAACTAAATGTATTTTAAATGTCTATCGGCGAAGGTTAACAATTTCCATAAGGTAAACTCGCCCGTTTGCTTACTCTACCTATAGAAAAAATACAATAATATCAAGGCTTTCTACTTATATACAGAAATCGTTTATTCGTAACAATCTCTTAAGAGCACGAGCACGCCTGTATCTGTTGCTATAGTATAAGAAGAAGAATAAGACAATAATTAATTCCACCTACTTGATAACAATATGTATTATATTAATTTAAATTCAGCGGGAACGTTGTAAACTTTATGAATAGTTCAAATCTAGAGTTTCTGTTGGAGTAATGTTGGATTGTGTATTCGTATGATGTTTGTTTAATCAATTACCAGGATAACAGACTAAGTGCCGGCCTTCGCTATAATTTCCAGCTCTACGTTGGAGGAGTTTGCTAAACTAACCGGCCGTGAACTGTGTGTAAGTGGAAACTAAAAGCGAATAGCTGATGCATTCACCAATGCCAACTGTGAAATCGTTAGGTATACTTTGGCTCATACCAGAACAGCTACGTACCTCTGTAAATATTAGTATACACTTTTTTTTCAATATAGATCAGACGAGCACAATTTACGTTTCGCAGACAATAAATGTGTTATTTATATGTATGAATCTGAAATAAAAATATCAGAGGTCGTTCAACCTCGTTGATTTAAATGGGTTTTCTTTTAAAACGGATTATTGAACCTAACTTAATTATTCAGTATGAAAACAAGACGTAATATTTTTATACGGGCATTCTGTGTGTTTTACTTAATTCTGTATAAAACATGAGGTGGGAATTGTTACTTTTAATGTTATTATACACTGGTGTTTTTTTCGAATTAATCCAGTAGAGTAGATTCTACATCTGTATAAGGATAGTAATTTAACATTTATTGGAAGTTATTTTTTTTATAATGTTCACTCCAGTTACATGACCTAAAAAAACTTCCTTTTCAATATCCAATTTTAAGAAGATAATAACGAAACATGATCAAGTATTCTCATTTGCTGAGCGTAAATGCTAATAGTATTAAATCCTTATCACTGAACACAACACATCTCCCGCACGCTACGCTGAAGCACGACGAAAATAGATGTTTACGTTGCTGGCCCATAAACTATCCCGCTATGTAAGTCTAAGGTGGGTATTATTCTCTCTATGTATGCGGCGATCGCGGCATTTGTTACAGCTCAGCGTTTATTACGAGCAATAAATCTAGTTTTGGAGCGAGGTCGATCAGTGCCAAATCGCTACCGGCCGCCGGCGCCTTGCTTTTGTAATTTATAGCATCGAACGGATCGCAAGAGCGTCCCGAGCGCGGCCAAAACAATTGCGCGTCGCGGGCGTATACTTAGCGGGTTCGTTACGTCCCGATCGCGTTGCGCTCGCTTCCTGAACGGGGATTAGGAATAAATTGCTAACTGTCAGTGTGAATCGTCTGTGTTGTATAAGGGCACTCTGTGGAGGTCCCGTTCTTTAAATCATTCGAAAGGAATGATGAAAATAATAATAAGACAATAATACAAACATGGAATACGTCAATATTTTTTTGGAATAAATTTTCTTTAGAGTCAAATAAATTCGTAATAGTAATGACGCAAAACGAATCTCGTACTATACAAAATATTCTCAGTAAACAATTCAACGTCTGCGACCGCGTACGTACATTGCAGAATAATTTGGTACCGCCAACATTTACGATCGGTGTCGGATTTTCGGTAAAGAGCGGCGTCTCGTCGAAACATTCCCAGACGGACCCTCATGAGATTAATATGTTCTTACTACACCCGCGGTGCACTGCCGAATCTCAATAACTATACAGGTTTTTCACTTATCCAGTCCTACATCTTGGAAATAAATGTTTATTTTCTTTTTTAAATAGGTTTATCTATACAGAGTTCAATAAGAATAGAATGGCAAAATAAGCTTGAACCTGTCACAAACCCTAGAGTTAGATATCTGTACACAGTGAGTTTATATTCATATGATGTCATAGACACATTTCATTAATTTAGCACTAGTACGCTCCATGGAATATATGAAAGCAACAATGTAACGAGTAATCTTATCGAACGTTTTTCTATATTCCTGTCATCTAACACTGTTCACGATTACAAATCGCCTCTCTAATTCTCTGTCCACGTTTAATGAATAAATTTAATGTCAGCATTGAGATAGCTACAGCGTACCATGTCAAATGGTCACGCTATCTGCGTATAATAAATTGATTTGGTAAAAAGATACCGCTACATTAAATCATTGATCTGTCATCGATACTTGGAAAACAGTGTAACCAAGCTTTGGCGGCATTACGAAAGGTATTTGTTACATTCGTTATCTAACGTGGAGAGAACAGACGAAAATCACAGTTTATATAGGACAGTCGGTCATAGTTAATCAAAAATAAACTTAGTGCAGTACTAAACACGGTCCAGTTTTCCGGTAGGCGAATCGACATAGTTATGCAACACATTCAATATCGCATTACGGGGTAAATGATCCGACCTTCATACGCTTCGCCAGTCTTTCCCGCAACACGGCCACTGTCCATAAAACGAATGCGCCCCCATTCCGCCGGCCTTCAACCTTATATTGTAAACTTATTTCGATTAAGGAAAATCGTATTGAAATATTTCCATAAAACAATAAAATAAAACATTTATCGGTGGGTTCAGACAGAGCAAGAAAATTTTACACGTCCCATATGTTGCCATTCGCAAAGGGAGAAAACGCGTTCCGAGAACTCGAGCAGTTAAATTGTCGCGGGACGCCTGTTTGAAATGCGTGCCACGATTACATTATTATTTCAACACCTGTTGTAAAGAACCTGAAGACAAGCGGTGACGTTAAGGAATTTATTTTATGTGTACATACAATGTTACCAAAGTAAACGAATGTTTAAAAAGTAAGCAACCGTTTTATAATCTACTTATTAATAGAAGCATAATTATGCCGATGACCATCTAAATCTCACCAGAACCTTTTCCTTTTTCAAAGACTCGTCTTAATTATCCTTAGGTTATAAAGGACGTAGGGACCGTGACCACTGGCCAAGCGTATCATTTATCACGGGCGTCACCATCCTCTTCAACTAGTCTCTTAGAAGTAAAAAGAGAAGACCAATGAGACAGTGATGTGCAACAACGTCTACGAATATAAGTCATTAACATCCGGTTTTAATTGCGTAATCGGAAATTAATTTGCAGATGTGTGTCACCAGTATAAAAGTTTGATAAGAATATACATAAAAATTTCGTATTGCACCAATATCAGCTTTAAAAGCAAAGTTATAAAGAAACTTGAAGTATCAAACAGGTCACGTGCCAAGTGAAGAAAGTCCATTTAAAATGAATTCACACACTCTCACACACGGAAGCAGTGATACGAAAAGAAAATATTCCGATATTCCTGGAACAGTATACTTTCGAGCGTCTATAGATGTGTATAAATATCAATACGAACGAATACTTTTTAGCCTGTTTTCTTGATACAGCAATATGACGTATTTTATTATAGATCGAGACATCAGATGTATGGGACGAGGCATTACCGCCTATAGAAAGTTTTTATAAAGACAAAAGACTAACAATTTAATGTGAATATATCGACATGGATATTTAATATAACGAAAGCGACTACCTCATAAAACTGCAATCTATCGGTATTTAGATAAATTACAAGTACTGGCTTAGTAAGAAGCGGTATTTCTAAAAATCGTTTTCCGATCAACAATGCGATAACACTATTGAATGAAATTAATCAGCCATATTTCGTTGATATATATTTTACATGAAGCTAGTTTGACTGATTCACACTAAGTGTAAACAATTTAATCTTACGTAAAAATGCCTAAAAGATTATGCGTTTTTCATAAAAAAAAATAGCTTAATCGGAATAAGGAAGTCCGCTATTATGTGAGAAATATAATTCTCATAATGATAATAACAAAGGACGTAACATTGAAGTAAATTTTAGCTAAAAAAAGAATTGCATGTGTGATTTTAAATAACAAAAGTTTATACAACAAACTACAATTGTTATGTTAACCCTCTATAGACAAGTGTAACTTTTATGTAACATTTTAAAACATTACATTTCACACAGAAATGCAAAAATGATAGTTTATCGCTATCTAAAAGTTACAGTGTATATATGGCAATAAAATTTTTCAAACGGAACAAAAAAGTTTTCTCTTGTATAAATTGACTTTCACAAAAATTGGGACTCATATAGTATTAAGTATGTTTTTAACTGTTTACAGAAAGAAAGCACATTTAATAATTAATTTTATTGTATCCTTCGAGAACGGCGAAGTGATTATATGTATACGACATTATGCGAAAAAATTGCAAGGGTCAACCGCTTCATTATTTAATAAAAACAATGTTCATTGTAAAGTTATTTCCCAAAGGTAACAATATTTAATGAGTTGATTTCTTTGCAACATAATTCGTATACAATTATTATTATATTATTCGAGTAATTAGTTCATTAGCTGTGGAATAGATTTAGTAGTGCGCTGTATAAATTAGGCAATGACAAGTTTACAAGTCGGATCCAAGGCAAAAAGTTCAGTTACCAAAATTTATAGAAAGACGTGGAATAGTGTTACGAGTATTTGATTATTACACTACTAATCGCTAGTACTTCATTAAACAACTGAATCGGGAAGGTACTACTTATTAGACGTGGAAGAATTTCTATACTATTAATTCTTCGAAATCCCTTTTTTAATATATTTTTCCGAAAACAAATATTAACATTTTTCATTTCATAATGTATTCTTCATTATACATCTGTTATATAACATTTTTATTTTCATGAAATTAAAAATAATAAAAGTTTACTAATGCGGGGGTGTTCGGGTAGCTAAAGTTTTAACAATAGCATTAGATGAAAAAGAAAATAATAAAGTCGGAGAAGATGATAGCCTAAAGTGGTAACAATATTCGATTGGTAAACAAGTTGCGAGTGAACATCACGAGCGCGTCATAATAGAGCAGTGGCGGTACGCATGGCCCCTTCACTGTCACGCGCATTTGGATTAATCGTCGGGAGTCGGCGTATTCGCGACACGTCTATATCCGTCCGACGCCGGGACCCTCCGTGGGCACCGCGTCGTGTCGGCCTAATATTGTTGTTGCATGAGACTCGCAAATAACTCTACGAATTCGGACATTCCGTCACCGTACCTAAGAGCGAGTGATTGTGTCAATAGAATTAGAGTAACAAAAAAATAATTTGCTAAATCACAGGTTTTGATCGTAAATATTACGATTAAATTACAATGACAACTCATTTTGTCACTACAATTGGCACCTTCAGATCTTATACGTTCGACAACAAGAGGTTGTGACGCTTGGATCAATAAATTATACCAAAATCGAATTATGTTAATGCCATCGCACATTATAACTTTTAACAGAAAATCAGAATAAAAATGTTGAAATTTATATAAAAATCTATTTTTCAATTCTGAATTTCGGACATTTTTAGTAATTTTGAACAATACAGTCGTTAGTCCTATTTTTGATTATTCCTTAGCATATGTAATAACAGTGTCAAATTAATTATATGTGCATTTTGTTTTCGCTATAAACCTAACGAATGCAATCAAATATTATATAATATAATGAATCCAATCCAAAACCCGATCGACCTTTCTAGAAATCATTTTCGAACGTTCATAAAAGATTTTATCGTCGCGAATAGGAAAGTGTCGTGTCCGTTGGCGGCGGAGTTGTTTAGTGAAATTCGTTGGATTTATAGAATTCGAGAAGCGAAGTTCGTGTGCGAAGTCAACCGCCCTCCGAAACGGAATCAATCTAGCAGCGAGAGCTGCGCCGCAACTTTCCCGCCGCTCTCGCGTCGACGGGTGCCGACCGGCGCGGCATCTCATACGGGCGGCCCGGGTTCGCGCGTCAAGTCACTAGCGGTTTATTCAGTGGTGGTACTCACAAGCACGGCATGGTCAATTAAAACAATGCAGTGCACTAAAATAAATAAATAGTAATAGAAACAAAGTCTAAACACGACCATAAAAATAAAGCAATGGAAAAATAACATATTTTTTTTATATAGATGAGTATTTAAGAGCTCGGGTTTGCCCTGCAGGCACGCCTCTGGTTTTAACGATATCTTTAACAATAGATTGCCCAACATAAGGTACTGAAATAATTGCGTTGTGATGAACCGTGAAGATAGAATGAACAATTTAAGAATTCATTGATTTATACAAAGTCAGTAATATTCTACGAAATCGCATCGGAAAATTACTTTCTCAGTCAGTCTGGTGTTAAAGATTGTTTTTATAAATTTATGTTAGTTTTGCGGTCATGTATATACTTCCAGCCACCTATCGGTAAGGATATTCGTCAATTGTTACATTGCAATGATAATATTCATATATCAGTGGTAAGCCCGATCACTTTTATATACCGCATCTACATAAAATAATATTAATACAGGAGGTAATTTTTCCATTTTTTTATCTTAATAGTCGTGTTTAGTCAACGTAGCAATTATGATTCATTAATTTTCGTGCGCTGTATTGCTTGAATGGGGTATGCCGTTCTCCTGGGCTTTTATGGGGGGAGTACCGCTCCTGTTATATCATAATCAAAATTTTAATAGATGTAACATGTAAGAACCTAAATAATATATAATTTTCTAAATGCTAAACTGATTTCTTAAATAATGGCCAACCCTCCTGTAAAGAACACCTTGAAGGAATAAAAAAATAGTTCATAATAGGTCTCGTCATTTGGGAGACCAAATAGGGACGCCGACATTCCTGTTAAAGAAAAAAACCGACTTTTGGAGTTTGAAATTAAAAACCCGTTTGAATATCGAGAGAATTATTAAATCTTCCTGTTATTCCATATCAAGGTACAATAAAAAATAAATAAAAAGAAATAAAACCCGTTTTATTTTCTTCACTTAGACCACGCTGCTTAAGTGCAAGAACATCGTGAAACGCAATACTATCGGCTTTCTCTCGAGTCGCGGCGACTCTATCAGGCCCGCGCCTATAGAAACCACCCGGTGAAAATTATGAAATCGCCCATACTGGGGACACACGGAAAACAAGAAAATTGAATCCAATTTGTTAAGTGGTTTCTAGATTAATATAATATTAAGACGATTTTTAGAGAAACACTAATAGGTTAATGATTGTGTTATTACGTATGAAAATACATTCACTTTTATATTTTCTACAGCCATAAGTATCCTTCATACCATCGGCCAAAAATTGTTTAATTTCATTTATAAAATTAACATACGTACGTATTAGATTTTTGACATCATTTAAAAACATTACTTTTATTATTTTGTATATCCATATATAAAACTAATCTTGTTGTAAATGGATTTGAGAAACATGATGTCACTTGACGCGAAACATTTGTCTATTAAATAATCTTCACAATTTCTACATAAACAGCTGTGTAATTTGTACAATGTGTTAGTTATACAATTTGTATATAAACTCTTTGATTATACATAAAATAGATAATTTATGTATTTCTCGACCCAACTGTCTTTAGGCAGGTTTAACATCAAGAACAATGCCGAAGTATTTGATATCAATTCAATATGCTACATCAACACATTCACATGATCGCTATTTCAAATAAAGAATTTAAACTTAATATGTTCATTATGCCATTACATCATTATAAAAAAGTTCAATAATATTTCTAGAGGAAATATTAAAGGCTAAACCTGCATATGTCATAGAAAATAACCATACCTAAATGTCACAAATAAGATATTAAAAAAAAAGTATTATATACTTATAATATTTAATTTTCTATTTTAAAGCTACCTGCGGTAGTGAATTTGTTTACCAACATTTCCATAGGAATGTTTATTTAGAAAACATTAGACGGACTGTTTTAAGTAAAATTTTATTTAATGATCGATATAAAAAAGCTATAAATGTTCACTAGATGCGCCCTGTTAAATAAATCAATACGAATGGAGAACAAACATTACCATAACGAGCGTATAGGAAGTTATTTGAGGCGACATATAATAGAACTTAAGATGCACTCTAACAAGTTTTAGTGGGGCATAGTTTAACTTGAATTTATGTTCAGTAAAATTTTTATCAGATAAAATAACTCGCTTTCTGAGAGGCCATCTTCGAGTTATTTGTCTTATATACTGTATTTAAATGAAGTATTTGTATTGACCACCACGACATAAGGTTATTTTAGAGAAGCTGCAATTAATGATATTAAACATGAATTACACTTCAACAAGGTAAAATTTTTTTGTTTTAATTCAATCGGTTCAGTTTTTTTAACCTTGTTCAGGAAAATTACTATAGAAGCAAAATAAAATAAAATGTGAATAGTTCTAAGACAAATAAAAAAAAATAACCGAAACCATCTTTAGATGGGTTTTGATTATTTTTTATAGAGATCTGTTTTTACTAGTAATTATTTATAATTACTAGTAACAACAGATCTCTATAAATATCTACATTTATTTAGAAGGATAAAGTTGAGAATAATCGATTCGCTAATGAAATAGATGTCATCAGAAATTGGTGGTGGTTCATAGCAAATGGTCATATTAACAATGGAGTTACTTTCCAAAGTATTTACGGTTGATTACAAAAGTAATTCCATTTATTTATATAATGAAACAATAAAAAACACATTTATTAAAAGAGATTTTTAAAAACTTTTTTTTAAACGGGTTAATTTACTCACATAATGTTATGCACTACGATACATAATAATTATTTTTAAATGTTTCAATATATTTTCCTCTGTATTGTTCTAAAGGGTATTTTTAATGACATGCTTCATACAATGAAACACATTTAAAGTACTACTCATCCTTGCATATTACATATTGTAATTCTGACCTTTGCAGGTTCCCAAGAGGAATAAGAAAATATTATTATTAATACGACTTTCAATAAAATACAAATTGTCAAACGAATCAAAATTATGCTGTGTGATAGAAAAAATAGTTGAATTGTTGTTTTCGACCAGCGATCTTCAATTTGATATCCGTATCTTTACAGCAGCGGTAGCCAGCGTTGGTCCGCGGATCACCAAATGTACAAGCGAGAAAATTTTACTGGTCCACAGAAAAAATGGTCTATACTTACTCTTCATATTTTTATGTTTTAAGATTCATTGAAACGTAATTCATAACAATACGTGAAGAGATATAAAATCTTTCTAGGTATATTTTATGTTCTGAGATTACAATTATTTTTTATATACATTCAACACTTAAAATGTTTGGTGATCGGTGTCGATTAGACAATACGCTTTATTTCGTTTCAGTATTTTGTGTAGTATTTAAATGTTATATTCTGCCTAACAAAATGTGAAATAGATCAACTGATGTAAAATGTCATGGTTTTCAATGGAAACTGGCGAGTAATATTCAATAATCGGACCACAATAGAGGCGATGATGCGATATTAAACTGGGCTTGATAAGGCGTGCCCAGGTCGTGCATTCAGCTCTGAATACTTCATTAGATGACTTGGCACGTATGTTTATAATCCGCCATGAGAATTTCCAGTCACCTATGAACAATGCAACTGCACCTCGCTGGAACATCTTTATCGAAATAAAAATATTTACTAGCCTCAGAATGCGATCGGATAAAAATTGTCATTGGCAAGCCAATAACGCCCCTATTGCTTCGAGAATTAATGCACAAATTTGTTAGAGCCAAATTCTGAAGCGAATTACAACAATAATCATTAATATTGGCATGACGCGCGAATAAACGCTGATACAAATCGCACAAAAACGACGTGGCGCAGTCTCTTTTTAACCCTTCGTCATATTAATTTGCACGATCATCGGGCGTGCGTCGACCCAAGATGCATTCAGTTCCCAAGATGTTTTAAATTAGAATATTGAACTGACCGCTGCTCGTCCCGACGTCGAGGCGAAAATATGGCTTTCAGCTGTGACAAATGAGATACGGGGGAGGTTATTGTTTCGACGAAAATAAGAGATCGCAAGGTCAAGAGCGTTGGGCTGATTGCAACCATTGGCGACAATACGGAACGTTTACTGTAAAGCTCAAATCGTCACTTTAACCGATAGCGGGTGTATTATATTTCTACATAGATATATCCACATAAAAGAATCATAGGTTTTAGATACTAAAAAGATTAATCAGATTGTTAAGTTACTACTAGTGAATACTGATACGTAAATGAAAACGACAAAGTTATTGTATAGTGCCACGTTATTTTGACGGAGAGCAGATGTAAAAACCAGAACGACAGAAACGCTTTGGTGGCCTACAGTAGGCATACGTCGGCAGAGTTAAAGACGATGTTTTGACTACCACCATGGCGTAATGGTTGATCATGTCTTGCAAGAAGCTGGTACAGAGTTTGACTCCGGGGCCATCAGAGTAGTGGGGGCGGGATAATGGTATGGTTTTAGCGAATACACTGGCCAGCTACCACTATCGACGTATACATGGCGTGATAAAAGCGCTGTTTTCCAGCAGTCTTACTCGTACATGTTATGCTAGAGCATTCTCAGCGAGCTCCCTTCAGTATCTAAGAACACATTGATGCTTAAAATCATGTGTCAATTAAGGTCGAGTGTAAGCCCGTTGCAGATAAAAATATAACAATGAAAAATAAAAGATTTCAGTATGGATGTCGAGCTAATATAATACATATCGGCAGACCCAATTTCGAAATTTACCAGAGATATATTGACTGGCAAGAAAAGGTTGATTTTTTTCTGATTAGATTAGTTGTTAATTCTTAAAAATGCATATAACATTTTTTTTTACTAACATGGTGTAGTAATGAGAATAGATAATATAGGATTGATATATCAATAGTAATAAAAATCTCGAAAAGAAAAAAAAGGTTTCAATATTCGTGAGTGATAATACATATTTCCGTGTGCGATGTAGTGTGCGGAAGTGATCTGTCGGCTCGTATCGCGCCAAGGCGCGGCGGGATTGCGAGCGCCACTCGCGTTGCGCGAGTGAAAGCCGGGTGAAACCACGGAACGGAAGTGAGCCCGCTTTCTACCCCGCCGCCCGTCGGCCACGGAAAAAACTAACCCCGGCCGCTTCTAGCCGCACTCTAAGCACTGTCCAGCATGTGACGGAAAGCGATAAAATTTTTGTTTTAACGCTAGTTTGTGTGGAACTGAAAATATACTAGCATTTTATACATTGATAATTAAATAGCTAAATAATTTTGTGTAAACTTGATACGTATACTTCATCAAAGAATTCTATAAATTTTCTACTTTACATAATTGTAAGATTTAGTCCAGTTATAATTAAAAAAGAACATTGAATTTAACACACACCTAAAAACTAGTAAAATAAAACACATTGACTTCTATATGTAATCACTTTTCCGAAAAATCGAACAAACTATTAATGGACATAAAAAAAATTAAACACAAATAATGAAAGAACTCACACAAAACTTTCTTTAATCTTCTTCTATTATGATATTATAACAAAGAAATAGAAGAAAATATACACACCCGAGATAAAGGATTATTTTTCTTTTAACTTCGAGGTATATTTTAAGCAGAAAAAATGTGATTCATCAAATAAGCAGACCCGTAATACAAAAATTTGCGTGGTCACACAGGAGTTGAAAAAAAAAAAAGATCTCTTACAATCGAGAATCTCTTTCTCTCGTACGTTGAAAACAAAAGTTATAATCAAATAGATTAACATTCCATTAGTGGTCATTAAAAAACAATTATTAACACGTAGTTATATCTATAACAAACAAAATTTATAGCATTCGAATAGAAAGAAAAAAAGACTGGACATTTGTACGTGCCTAGATTAACGCAGTAACCGTGACGACCTTGACACGTAAAGAGGCTACCGAGCGAATTATACGGCACTAATGTGAAACGGAACGCCCGAGCTTTTCACGTTCAACTTATTGCATATTTTAGTTGTTAAATAATTTGCATATATATATATTTTAATCCTTTATTGTGCACAGTTTTATTAATTAATTAATTATTAATACTACACCGTCGTACTGTTATCGTAAAAGAGAAAGACGACGCAACAAACAATCTTTACTACAGTCTGAGACAAAGAACAATTCAGTAACATGCCACACATTATGCATGGTTATAATATAAATGTATCTTATTAGTAACATTACCGCCAGAGTTAGATTCGATAATCAGAATACTGGACGTAATTTATGCGCGATTTCAACATTAAATTCAATGTGAAACCTATTAATTGGACACTAAAATGTTTATGTAAATATAATGACATTACTAGTATATAATTTATTATCAAAGATTACTTAGAAAACGCCGAAAGTGCAAATATTTTGAAATGGCCTCAGCGACAAAGAATATTAAAATATTTTGCTGTTGATTGATATACAAATTGGAGATATATTATGATGAGATGTAGATTTTGTCATTTAATCCTTTATTTATCTGTTCATATGCGCATGTATGTTTTAATTTGTATATATATTTTAACATTAGGTTTACGGTCATGCTACTCTAGCATTTTCTGCTTGTTCATTTTATGCATAAAACATTGTGCATTATCGCATTTAAATAAATATTTTGTTAGCAATTCAGATTTATCCTACGCAAAGCCTATAAAATGCGGCGACGATTGGCTGTTTATTATTATTTTATGGAGACGTCTAATGATTGCATAAATTTTACAAGCGTGACAGTATTTTACACAGAATGAAGCTAGTTTAGGTCTACATAAGAGATAAGCAAACATAATTGTGAGTGAAAATAATTTCAAGTTTTTGAAATATTTCTTCTAAACATCTGCCCAATGTGACGCAGCTGTTAACGTTCACGGAGGTTCCTCATATGATTCCGTTATTTCGAACCCGCCTAGCTGGCTGTCACCTTCAATATTAATGTGGAGCAATAATAGCGTCGCCGTGTTTCTACAGTGGTAACTATAAGAGCCAGAGTATTCTGGGCACTTCACTACCTATGGCCAAATTGTCAGTTATTAACATCAAATGAAATTAATTTAGTGTTAGCCCATTCTTGATAAGGACTTAACAGATTACTTACGAGTCTTCTCTACTGTATTTGTGCACCGTCTCTGTGCATGAATTATTTAATATAATAATAAATTAAAACGTAAAAATTGTAAATGAACTTTTCACAAACACTGTTTTGAATGACGTTTTTAAATTATTCTACGAGCGGTAATCGCTTTAACTGATCATAACAGATAGAGCGAAGATTGTCAACATTACGATCTGTAACGCTTGCCAACTAAATGTAACTTAGTAGCGATGAAAAAGAAATTGTTCACAGTTCAATAACGACTTTGTAAATAAAGTGGCCGATGTATTGTTGTAAGCATTATTTACATAGTCGGGTATACACGTTCGGCAGCCGGCCGCGCAAGGTCGGCCGCCACGCGCCGCGCCTCGCTCGCGGCGTCCGCTCGCTTTGTTTCCTCGACGTTTCACGATGTCGTAAAATATTATTTATTCCATGGCACTTCAGCTTCAAGCACCCGTGACGTCATTCATTACGCTAACAGATATTTTACGATCTCCCCAACGAACGACGATCTGAAGTTACCCGTTTGCTATATTTTAACTGTTTTCTGAAGGATCTTCTTACCTAAGGCAAAATTATTTTTCTTGCTAACCATTGACGTGAAAACTAGTGGACGTATTGGGAGTTTGACCATTCGTTGCGAAAAAATTAATAAATAGATTTGGGCTATCTATTCTTGGATTTGGACTTGGACCTTGTAACACATATTAACTATTACTTCATTAATTATACTAAAAATTTAACAATTTTAATTAAAATGTTTACTTTTAATTCCCAGCGGAGCGGACGGGTATCAGATAGTATAAAGTAAATTTATTGTTTCATTTTGTATGCAGACTTGTCTAACAGTCGAAAACACTAAAAAAATTTTACTAAAACCATTGAGACTTTATTTACTCCCGGATCTTGAAATAATAGTTAATTTCATAGATCACAATATTTCTAAAATTACTAATCATGATATAACAATGCTTTATGAAAATATTACCATTACAGATTTAACCGTATGCATTTTTGAATTTATCAATTTATGGTTTTATCATTTATTTATTATTAACATGTTATCGATTATCGTATATTATACTTTAGAAAAATGATTATATAGACACGGAATAATGTAGATGTTTTAATCACCAAACACACTTATTTTTGGATGGAATTTAATGAAGCAAATGACGCGTTCGTAAAGTTTACACCATACTAGTACATATTGTCCGTCGTTGGTTGTAACGAGGTAGTTAGCTTACGGTCGCATCTTAATATGAACAGTAAGCTCAGCGCACTGTTCTTTTAATGACAATATCAACGGACGAAAGATTAACACGTTCCACTTCACGTGTACCATGCATGGTACACGCATACGTTTCCATTTAAAGCACTGGGAAACAATCATATAATGACAGTTTTGATCCTATAAATTACATTTCACCAATACCAATTTTATACACCAATCTTGAAACAAAACATCGAATGGCCTGTTCGACAAGTTGGGCAAAAACGACTCGGCAGGGAACGTGTTAATTACGATTCGATCGATCGAGCAATAGTGTCAGTTAAATGGTAGCAAAATTGTTACTAGTGCATTTCATCGTTAGTTAGATCCTGTTAAAAGACTGATACATATCTCATAACTGACTAGTAAATAACCACTTGTGCAATTTTGACGTACAAACTCTTGGTAAATTTTCTACAGTGAAAATTACATACCGCGTACGACAATCTAATTGACGGGCGGCTGTCTATCATCGACGGTGATCACTTTCCCTAAGGTGAACCGCTCGCTCATTAGCCTATTCTGTCCTCAAAACAAAAGTATTTTTCTTAGATAGGGTTCTTATTATATGTATATAGAAGAAATTTACGCATTTATATATTTATAAACATGGAATGTACTAGAAGTTTTGAAGGAAATGTATTTATATTAAAACTCATTTGGAACTGATATGGGCACACAGTTCTATTATTTTATTAATAGCGCAAGAGATTAAGCAACGAAGTCTGCAGAATACATGTTGGTCTCCTAAAGGTTAACTGTCCTCTGCGATAATATTTAACGAGTCAAGTCTTTAGTATTCAAAAACAAAATAATATTACGTATCTACTATTTTTTTCGTACAAACATAGATATTACTAAAAAATTTAAACTCTTTTAGATAAATCTTTGTTTTTAACGAATTTATATACGTAATATTTTGTATTCGTTGATTAAAAACCCGACCGTGACCTTACATATTAGCAAAAGTCCATAGAACACAAAAAAATATGTATAAAAAATTTATCAACTTGAGAGCACGATTTCCCGAACTGTGTTCACAAACAGATTACATTTCCTTATCTCCTTTAACAACTTTTTGCCTATTTGCTTGCTCCATTGACAAAGTATCGGAAAATTTCAACTAAGTGACTACATAATGAAAAAATTTAACCAAAATGTCTGGCACTACATTCATTATTTTCAGAAAAATAATAACGTAGAAACTATATAATGAAGCTGTGATTTTTTTTACATCAGTAATAAACTCCTATATCTTTACTACGTAACTAATGGTAGCTGGTAGAGAATTAACTAAATGTGTTAAACTCGCGTTTGTGACATCATAACTATTATAACTTATTAAGTAATAAAAACTTTGAATATAAAGTAGTAAATATTTTAATAAATGAATTAAAGAAAAAAAACGATGCAAATGAAAATAAGAAACATTTAATACAAACAAGAACTAGATATCATAAGACGTATAAATATCTATGTTACATCTAAATGTCTCAAAGTATTTGTACTCTACACTCGTCACGTTCTGAACAGCCATCAGAGTTACGCTAAAAGTATGGAGCCGGCTGTGTAATTGCTTTTAATAAATATAAATACGTCAACATTTCGTGACTGCAAGAACCGACAATCTGTTACTATGTTACAATTGAAAATAGAAGTTTAGAAAGTGCACTTATTATTTGAAAATAACCAGCTATTTACTAACTATTTACTAGTGACGTTACGTAAATAAATCGCTTATGGATGATGAGATATCTTGTTTTATGACATCGAAATTCTGATATTTAATCGTTTTTAATTTGTGCCTATCTACAACTTAAGGATAATTAATGTGAATGTAATACCCAATACAAATTATGAATGAACGTATCTGCTTTCTGTAGTTTGCCAAAGATGTTGCTGTAGTATTCGCTGAATGTAATAAAAAAAATACCATTTTCAACAAACATTTTATTAATTACAACGACACGAAGAGGTCGACAAATATTATAGCAAAAAAACACTTAGTATATTTCTAATAAACATGAGAATAAAAAGCCACTTTCTTTTGCCAGATATTTGTCAGCTTTTCCCTATAATTAAGTTTGTTCAAGTCGCAGGAAATTACTAGTTGGCCGTGAGTTTAACGTAGCGGATATAAATGGTCTGCAACAAGAAATACGAAAGATCTACCTCAAGTATCTAAAGTATTTATAAAAAATAATGTCGCAACTAATTTAGATAGACTAATAAAATAATTATATTACATAAACTGGAAAAGGCCGAGACGTATGTAAATTTGGTGATATTACAAAATCCTTCAATGACGATACACAAACACGAAAGCTGAACTTCTAAAGCAGATAACTCGCTGTCGTCCTTGCGTTAGAAGGTCGCCCCCGCTCGCAGAGTCCTCGTTCGATAGCACAGAAATAATAAACAGCCCCATAAATAATTTTAATTTCAATACGAAATAAATTTATCATCGGAAATGTCTAGTTTAACAAAAAAAAAATAAGCGAAGAACAATCCGGTACTTCATGACGCTTTTAATGCAAACTGATCTGAACTGTCTGTTTTAATACAAACATCCGTTTGACATTGTTGAGTAAATATAATTATTTAATGGGAGCAATATTAACATAACAATGTGAAAGTAATAGGCGATAATAAAAGTGTTATTGTGATTATAATAACAGATTTAGTGGCTTTACGACTTTCGAATAAAATATTATAAAACACGTAAAAGTTAAAACAGTGTATATCATATTACATTGGTCTGGAATTACGATAGTTCGTGCAGTTGTGAAAGTTGAACAATGAGTTCGATATTGATAACTAGTGAGAACTATTATTAATGTCAAACAATGCTTGAGACGATCTCAAGCATTTGTTTCGACAGCAGCTGTTTGTTTGTAATTGTTATGATTGCTTAGTTTACACTTGAACTTTAAGTAACTTACTATTATAATAGCAATGGACAGACTCGAGAGAGGCCACGTCTCCATTTAATGTAAGCATTAAAAGCAGTTATCTATGTAACAGCGGATAGAATTCGTATATAATTAAATTTCGTAAAAAAAAAAAATTGTTCGTTTCTGCCCGTTTTCATATGGTAATTGGTTATTGAAAAAGTTTGTATATATTGTCAGTGTTACCCCTTATCAGTAATGTGAAAGACATTTCAAACCATAACACACATGACGAAATGATACGTTTCGTTGTTGCATAAAGAACATTAACAACGGCCGACATTTATCTCGGCAGAGCTGCGATTTACGAGCACAATAAAGCGCAACACAATAATTACACATTAGGCGAGTCACGCCCCGAACGGGTTCGATCCCGCGGCGCCAAGCGGCGAGCCCGGCGGTGGCCGTATCGTTCACAATCGGGCATAACTTTTGTAAACAACAGGCGTACGCACCTTTTGTAAACAAAACACCCGCTACAATAGCACACGTAACCAACAGCTGCTCGCCGACAATGGGATATGCACGTTTACGATTTACGTAAAAGGTAAACCATACGTTTACAAAGTATGTTTGCGTAATAACGCAAACGAATATTTTTTGTGTATATTGTTGATGAAAACGGTGTAGTATTATATCACATTTGAATTATTGTAAAATTAAGTGCGATACAAATACTCGTACTCACTTGACCGCGGTAAGAAAATAAGCTTGAAATTAAATATTAACACTTAAATTAGCAGTTCTGTTTGTAGATACGTATAATTGTCAATGTTCGCAGTGTCATCTAACTGAAGACTCTGTCAATATGTAGAGAAAAATAAAACAACAAAAACATCGGGACATGATGGTATTTATTATACAAAAATAATGTGCAAGCGTGTAACTCGTGCCTCACGACGTACACAAACAAAATATTAAAAC
>DWQX01002076.1:0-23614 GCA_018245475.1 Pharmacophagus antenor
AAAATCCCCAATAAAATTTTCTTTTCCACCCCTCGCATTTTTTTTTTTTTACTATCCCCCCCCCCCCCCTGATAAAAAAAAGGTTTTTTGTACCCGCCTGGCTAGCTATCACGCTCAATGTCAATCTGCTGCCATAACACCATTATCGTGTTTCGGCAGTCAAACATGTGATAGAAGAATTTTAGGCGAACACGATTCACCTTTTAAAACCTAACTGTAACATTCCATCTGGTTAAATCGAAGTTGTGTTAGATGGATTCGATGGACTGGAAAGTTAGTATATGTACTGAAAGGAGATTAATCTTAATATTAAATTTAGAAAAGTATTACCACACCCATAGAAGCGGGTGCATTACGGCTAGTTACGAATAAAATTTAACGCACTTTTAAATTAAGAATTAAAAAAATCTGCAAAATAGTAATGTCAAATTGTACGAATGAAAACTTAAATTTCGCATTAAGCTTTCGTAATTTTACTGAGAGCGCTATTATACAAAATATATTGCAAAGGTTAGGTACATCGGCTGTTTATAAATTGGCACAAGTAATTGCATTACGTTATTTTATATATTGAATATATGAGAGGCGTAGGAAATTTTAAAATTTTCACAGACCAATAAAGCAACTGATTTCCTGATTCCCGCAGCTACCATAATATTAATTACTGTACCCAAACAATGTACTTTGCATAACATAAATCACGGCTTGTAAAAGTGCAAAGCGGGCAGTTCAGTTCCGTAAAAATTAATAATCAGCTCTCGAAGTCTGAGTAACGATAAATTTCATAATAAACTGCGCTTTGCTCCACTCTAAATACTTTATTTTGTTCTACGCTACTCGCGGGCATTTCTGTTCCATTATTAAAACGAATTGTTTTCTGAAGTTTTAATATTAAAAGGCTCTTCTCGTTGTACTTCGCTTGAACTTATTGGTTTTTATTGATTATTGTTATTTCGGCTTTCTACGCCTCATTAGCTAATGGTACGACATTTGAAGCGTAAAAAGTTGCTGATATCATAATGGAATATATTCTACAATCGAATTTTTAAACAACACCGAATCAATAAATCATTTTAAACATCCCGTGTCACAAATACTGGGGGTATTTTAAAACGTTTCAGGAGATTGTAAATAATTCAATTTTATTACCAAAGTATACATAACGTAAAAAGAATTAATATAGATATCAATTAAATCAACAAAAAAAGAATTAAAATTTAAAAGACCCGCAAGGCAAATAAAAAATATACTTAAGAATGAACAAGGCAACCAGAAATTTGATAAAAATTTTTAGACGGTTGACCAGATTGTTTGACTTATAGCTGCTATGGATGATGGGATTGAATTTATTTTTAAATTTTTATTCAATCGTATGGCAAATAAAACAATAAAATGATGACTAACCGCTTGGGAGACACACAGGTCTCTCTGTATTCTCTATAATGTTGGACGGAAATATATACAACCGGAAATTTTAAAAGTCGTGATTTTGTATAACATTCGCTTTGATTTTGAAATAAACAGTTTTTTTTTATTAATTCCAAGTTTCGTTTTATTTATTGCGTTATAAAGTCATGTCACAAATTAATTCCCGAACGTATTTCATCGACCACAACGCAGTGCTGCAATTAGTAACAGTGGAAATTCTCGGAAGTACCAACGGTTCGTTTGGAATTCAAAGCAGGGTCTAAAAAGAACAGTTGGAGAAGTACGATTGGAAAAACATTTTGCCACGTCCATCTCGAAGTGAAGTTTTTAACACTTTTGTATCGTACTTTAATTGAGGAAAAAAACTTATTTATTACGAGCAGTACCGATCGTTTTTATTATTTCATTGTTTCCTCCAACGAGGAACATTTGACTCGATCGCCGGGCATTTATTTTTATTTGTTCTCATTTTATTATGAACTCTTTAAGACCCACAAAGTTTATGCAGATCGCAGGGTGGAAAAGGAAACAGAAACTTTTGACTTTATTGTTCGTAAATTAGTCGGAATATTAGATTTTAAAATAGGTTATAAGCTACTGCTTTGTCTAAAGAGTTGTTCTTTTAGCGCACTAAAATTAAACGTCACTCGATACGTCAGCTGCACAGCTTTGTAGTTTGTTATTTCAATTATCGCCAAGTCCTCGTTAGAAATTTTCTAAAACACACGTCTATTGTCGGAATTTTTAATTTTGCCTTGCGTGGCTGCCCATACACGAACGCTTGGCATATTCGGAAAAATAACGAAAAATTTATTACGGAAATACTGGCCAATAATGAAAAATCATAGTTCTTTTAATAACTTGGAAATAATAACCACAAAGCAAATTAAATATTGTATAAAATAAACAATGATATACCTTACTGTAATACCGAGACTATATTACGTAATATACCTTTAATTATTTCTTGCTATTGTTTTGCTTTTGAAATCTCTTACATTATCTTTTTCTTTTGAAACGTTAAAAACGCCGTTTCCAATTTCTTTGCGGAAGGATGCGATCATTTGCGAGCTCCTATACTGTATTAAACTTAATCAGAAACATTACATTTAAGACTTTTTTATAAATTATTTACCTTAACGAATTTTTTAATATCAGTACATCTTAGCATTCTTGTTAAGTTAATAGTGATAGGTTATAAACTTCTTTTTTATTTATATTAAACCAATTAGTTACTAGCTACCATATAGACCACGGAACTGCTAATGTAAATTCAGCAAAATACGGGAACGACAAAAGTTTATTCCGTAGTCAGCCAGCCAGCGGCTAGTCCCATTCCGAACTCCCGATACGGTTTGACAATGCACATGCAAATTATCCGCCTGCAAAGAGCGTTTCTGAACGGAAAGTTTAATGGGATGGAGTCACTTCGACTTCTACGATGCTTGCAATTATTTCGGGGTCTTACTTATTTGCTTATTCTCGTTGCCTCTTTATGTTACTTCAAGTGTACTAACAAATATTTCTATGTAAACCTTGAATACTAAAAATTTTATTCAAATAGAATTGTTTAGGGAGCGTAATGCCTCATCTCAATCGGCAATAGGCAAAGGTGGGCCTAAGCCTAAGCTATCTTATTGTAATATGACATCTTAAATTTGACATGTATGGATTTTCTTTTGAAAATATTTAATTTGATTTTTTATTTATTCTCATTTTATAATTTATTGAAACTATGTACGGAATAAAAGTGTTAGATGTGGTTAGGATTGGATATGGCCAGATTGGATAGATTAGACCGGCGCCAATTTCTGCAACCAAAAATTGAGTACAAATTTTAATTAAAAGTACCCTGTGACTAATAAAATTATTTGCGTACCGACCTAACATCATGTATCCCAAGACGATAAGCTCAAAGTAATGCTGTACAAATAACTACGCGCAGGTGCACGTCCTCCATTGCTTGCCATTGCCTAAGTGTAAAAAATAATATTTTTATATATCATATATATTTATTCTTATAAAAATATTACCCAAATTGAGACTAAGTGTATTTACTTGTAAGGTCAAAGTTTATAATAAGTGTACTTAATAAATCTATTTTGAAAAAGACAAGTATTGTGAAGTTTGTCTTGTGTATATAAATAAAAAGTAAATCTTTTTATCATAGGTGGCTCTGGTTCAAAATTGGTTGATGTTGGTTTTTAAGTAAAATAATTATATTGTATTTATAATAATTCTATGCAAAAAATTAGATGTTTTAAAATTTAGACTTTACTACAATAGTAACAGGCGTTTGTGTTGTTAACATATTTTTTGTTATATTTAACAAAAACAGATGACCGGTAAATGTTCCTACATTAAATACTCTGTTGCTTAAAACTACTATCTATATATAAAATGAAAAGATTAACAACATCAATAAAAGTTTACAATTTCTAGTAGTGAATTCTGTTTAACCTCGAATCTTTTTCACTGTACACAATCAGCCATCTCTGATTACTCTCTCAGTTAATTATCTCCCTAAGTCAATATCTTTATCATAACTTTATAATTAATTTTCTTTCTAGATCTATATCAGATTGGTTTCTTGCCGGGGGCAAAAAGCCCAACCCGCTTTAAGTATCCCGTTTATTTAATTTGAACTTTGATTTAGATATTGAAATAAATTTATGGATTAAAAATTAGTTTATTTTAAACAATTTAACATGATATGATCTCTTGTCGTGTCACGGGTGTATGTTTTTCAATTCTATCACCACTTTGACCAACATTTGATGTCTCTATTTCGCTACCTATGCTCACAACCGTTTCAAGCAACGACTTTTAAAGATTTACAGTTCTAATGATAGCTGTATAAAACGTACACACGTTTTAGACAGCTATCATATTAAAGCCACTTAAAATATTAATGTTCGATACGATGTAGTGAAGCGGTGATAGCTCAGATGTAAGTACGGTGAAATTTTGCCCTATATGACTTGGTAATACATGATTCCGATCATCCCTGAGCTTCACTTTGAGTGTAAATATGTAACAAGAAAACTGATTTTTTTCAATAATCACTTTCGGAGACATGCAAAACCCACTATCCCGCACTTTAGCTAACAAGGATTATAGCCTTGACTTTCTCCTTATCGGATATTGCCACATTTATATTGTTTCTTTTACTGCAGATAATAACTACTGACAATTCACATATTTGTTTTGTGTATTGCATTGGATATCCATTTGGCTACCCACTTTACAGTTACAATGAAAATCTGCCCTCCATAAATTTGTTTTACAATTGACGAAGAGGAAATACGCTAAATTACATATACTATGTATTGTAATAAAAAGCGGGTGCGGTCTGCGGATGACTATTGAAGCGTGAAATTGCTTAATCATTCAGCTGTACGCGTGTGCGTGATTAGGCCGATATCTGAATGAAATTGACGGGAAAATTTTTTTCCTGCATATGCAAAATTGACGGCGAAACAATCGGCACGACCGCTATTAGTTGGAAATGCGCGGGTAACCGAGCAGAAACCGGCGGTACGCAGCGAACCGCGAAATGATAGTAATTGCTCTTAAAAGTCAACAGAAGACATTTGAACGTATTCACACACTGTTTCGATGTGAAGTGAACGTTTTCTAGTCGTTACAATTTCAGTATAATAGAATCGTATCCTCTCCTGTTCTTTTGTGAAAAGGAACTTTAAACATTTAGTTATACATTTGAACAAAAATATTTCCTGCTTTAACATTTATACCATACTAGTCGTCACCCGCTCGCTTGTGTGGGTCATTTTTTTTGTTATAAAAATTAATTTTAATTCCTGTCCACTATGCGTATCAATTTTCGAATCTATCGACTCAAGACATGAAAAGATTAATTAAATTGAATACAAGACAGCTATCCACCGTTAGGGATAAAATTTGAAATAACCCTCTCTTAGTGAAACCAATACATACACCCAGCAAATATCATGTCTGCAAGTCTAGCAGTTTAGACTGCGTTAGTATATAGGTCAGTTATTGAGGAAATCAGCCTGGACTTTTAATTTAAAATATATGATATCTCGTTATTAATTTTCTGTGTTGTATCAAAAAAAGTTCTTTGTATCTATATACGTATATTATACCACAGAGAAGATCAGAAGCGAACGACTTTCGCTGTTAATCACACATTTTTAATAAATTGTTTTATTTGTTTGTAAGTAAGAAAATAATTCGGATGTGTAAATAAATAGCATTACCTAATTTACTCACTTTAATGAACTTGATATATTAATATAATTTTATATTATACAGCATATAACGGAATGTATATCCTAATTAACTGTGCATATATTTAAGTAGAATTGAAAAAAAACACATAAACTCCATGTATAAAGTCGTGAAATATTTATGTATTATCCAGCTCAATCAATCTTCGTAGATTGTTAACCTCATAACTCACGCTCACATGACTTGAGGTGATGATATAGTATATGTACAGATAAATTAAATCAGCATAAATTTAAATGGAATTCGATAAAAATTGATTAATTTGTTTATCAAAAAATTTATATTAATAATAGAATGTGCTGTTTCCAGGTTAAATCGAAAAACTTAACTGCAAGCTATTACCGCATAAGAAGGGTCAACAACCTCAACAACTATACAGCTACTAAATTATAACACACACTAATCACAACCCTTCCTTCACACATACGAAATTTATGAGCCGTAAATTCGGCAACAAATGACCCTTGAACGATTTTCATGCAAAAAAGAAAAACAATGTACTATATCTTTAGGGGTTAACCCCTCAACACTTAAAACTTTTCAAATTTCTAAAATCATGACCTCTTTGTTTCAAAGATCATTAAGTTTGCTTAATTTACTACGAACTGATAGCTCTGTGCTGGTTAAATTATTATACATTTGGATTTTAAGGTTCAAATTTAAAAAACTAACACAAAAAATGTCTGTCACTGCCCAAAGTGGATAGAGTAGCAAAACCGTAAGGTAATAACCAACAAATAAAACCAATTATGATCTTTGTATAAAGTAGGCATGTATGTATTAGTTTATGGGTGTATGCAATTTAACACCAACAAGCGTTGTCTAAAAGAAATAATAATCAATATTTGCTGATAAAACGCATTGTCAATTTTATTTCAAACATCTTCGTTTTTTCAAAGTACTGATAAAATGGTCGGAGCAAGGTCTCCCGGTTTCTCTAACGTAATTGCGTCATAAAAACAGTTCACATATTATGAGGCCGGGAAAAAACCTATCGCAAATTGAATTCTAGTTGGCAATCTACTTGAAAGCTGTTTGCAATCACGCAGGAAAGTAACACCGCTCGTTTTCTGCTGAATGAAAAGGCTACCATTACCCACCGCCTCGCGAAAGATAAAAAAACTGTATATCTTTAATGCCGTTATTTGAAAAATCTACAACGTCTAGCGGCACTGGGTCAGGAAATATGATGTGGTTAAAATCAAATTAAACTATGGATGAATACCTACACGCACAATATTATACATTTATAAAATAAATAATTTAACGTTTAAATCTAGCTTTCTGTAAACTACTCTTACTAAAATAATGCCGAACACTGTGGCATGAGAAAATTCTTCATCCTCTAATTATGGGTAATACACTCTGATTTAAATATCTTTGACTCAGTATATTTTTTAACTTCCTACTTTAAAATTATTGATTTAATGTAATGATAAATTTCTACATAATCCTTATTATACTTATTGAACAAAGAGCACAATGTTTATTATGCAACGAAGCGACAATTCGAGTTTTGTTGCATTTCACATTCACGCATGCAAATTTGTGCATGATAGGGTGATATTATTTGCCCGGAAAGTTAAATAGCTTTCGCTGGCTTTCCTCGGAAAAATCACCAAGAGTTTAATCCCGTATGGGATCTCAAAACTGCTCAGCGTTTCAATTCAAGTAGTCAATGAAATGAATATGCTTTCAAACTGCACAGGTCCTTTATTTATGATTAGAATATTCCCTATTAATAATAAAGATTATTTAGTCAATTTCATTATTTATTACTAAGTTTTACATAAATAACATTTCAAAGTTCACGAACGCCAGTGCTCGTTCTGTGCACAAATTTAGCATTTAATATTATATATTTGATTTTTTTTTTTTATTATTTTTTGTGTGTTCTGTTTTTGGCAATAAAAGTTTTATATATCAGTTATCAATCTCTGGAAAGGTGATGAATACTAAATTTTTCATCTAGGTTATTTTTATTATCTGACATAATATGGCGCTACTCACGATTCGTCTTTAAATTTGGGGTTCTGTTCTTAAGACATTATGACTCCTAAGCCCCGGTGATTTCTAAAACAGACTTATTTTTCAACATACATATCTTTTAGCTTAGTAGATGCTCGGTATAAAAAAAACTACAAAATAATGAATATGTGATTAAAACGTAAAGCAAACAAAATTTTCATACATATAAATTTATGTCATCAAAGATATTGTTAAAGCACCATAGAGTAAAAAAGTATAAATTACAAAGTTTTATTTTTTGTTTTTTTAGATTAATGTTAAGGATAGCATGCCGACAAATTGAATGTTATTACATTACTGAATACGAACAGCAATAAACTATGAATTATTCAAAGCCACTTAACACGATTAATTCATAGATAGTTAACATTTATTACGATAATATTTCTATCGGTAAACACATCTGAAACCTTTCATCGGGAAACTAGGCTATAACAAATCTAGGACGCTTTCATAAATGTGATGATATCATAATGCACATAAATCTTTCCGTGTCGCAACTGATGTGATAATGGAATTAGGCCACTGTTGCGACTACAACGTCTGCACGAGCTGAATAATTGTTATCATGAATAACGTCTTTGCGCTATGAATGGTTTAATTGTTATTTATCACCACACGAAGCATCAACTAGCTGTCTCGTAGACCTCTTAGGACCCAAAGTTTGTTTTTTCAAATAAGTAGAATTGTATTATAAAGACTAACCCCACTGAGTTTCTTGTCAGTTCTTTGTAGATGGCGCTTTGTCAACTGACGTCGATTTTTAGAAAATTGTGACAGTTATCGTACGTAACGATGTTTTAATAAAAAATATTTTAAGTTTCAGTGGGAGTTCAAAAGTTTTTATTGTATAGTGATAGATTTGCCAAATACTATTGTACATTTGAAGATGTTATATCGCCTTCACTATTATAATATAATGAAATATAAAAATAATTTTTAATCGATGATATGAAGTTATGTATAGAAACTATTATGATCTTGTTATATGTTATTTAAATAAATAACATAAATATGTATTATCAACCGACGACAAGAAAGGCGTTTTCGAATCGATTGCTATATTATTATAATTTTTGTATATGGCAATGCTTAGCTCTTTGGTGTGTATCCCGATTGCTGTATTTGTTGCGTTTGAAAAACGAAAATTATGTAGTAACCGATGTTTACAAAAAATAATTACTTTATATTATTTATGAAAATTTTAGATGTAACGTGTGGAGGTATCTAATAACACTATTAGTTAAATGTGCAAGTTACTGCAGTGGATGTTCATGAGCATAGTCGGCTGTAATGTGAAGCTACGGTGCCTATATTACCCCACAGGGCTGGCATTAACTGTACGAGCTAAGTGTGGAGGAGACTATTTTTATTATTTTTTCAATAAAATAAATCTAAGAGACCTCATCGCTGTAAGTGATATTCCTCGCTTTCTATCTGTTTACACTTAGATTTTTTGAATCTGCCTAATTAGCTACCATCTTTAAAGTCAACTTACTGCCATAATGGCAATGCTTAGAAGTCCAATGTAAGAACTAGAATATTCTAGACGAACGCCCTATGCCATCTACAGTCATTATCTCTTAATATCGTATGAATTTTCGATCAAGTGATAACCCAAAGGCGATTATTAAAAAATAATATTTGTGCAGTACCACACTCCAATAGCCTCCTTTGCTACATAAGAAGTATAGTACAGTCATTCAAGCTGAATACTATTAATGTATACAGACTATTTCTTAATCATTGAAATAAACGCATCGTTGGTATTACCTAGACTGTCTCGTAGCGGAGACCTGATCTGGTGTAGACAATAGCACATGTCATGTCCAGTTAAAATCAGGTCTTTAATGGTATAACAATGTAAAAGTTAACTGCCTCTGGTAGCGTGGTGCTTATCGGTTCCTTGTAACACGGAGATGTCTGGTTCGATTCCGAGTTCACATAAGCAGTGGAGTTTAGGCGGTAGTGGGTTTTTTTTCAAACCCGTATTGCTAGCAAAGCCAATAACACTATTAGTGTGTAGTACGGCAGTCGTACATATGAGACCCACGTATTCTAGGAGTACACCTTCGGCCTCAATGTCACGTAACATCGTATGTTTGATTACAGTTAAGTGTAAGCCCACAAGAAAGTGTTGTAAAAATAATGTAGTAATAGTATGTAACAAACACGTTTTAAGAATTAAAAAACTTCACATCTTATAAAGACTACCGAGTTTAGTAGTTTACATAGTAAGATAATATAAATAAGTTAGTAAAATTAATAAGTGTAAGACAAAGTCCTTGATGACCATGTCAAGGGTATCATGGAGCCGTTGGAAGCAATTAGCATCCAGCGGGAATAAAAAAGACTACTAAGTCCATCGAAGCTTTAAATAATGCTTGAAATTCACGAGTAAAACGTGCATTCTGCCGCATAAAATTTAAACTGTCAAAATCGATGTCTTACCTTCCATACCTAGGCAGTGGAGATTTACATTCTAGAAGTAATATGTAGATTGTATGCATACAAGCTAATTTTTTTAAGGAAACAAAAAGTATTATCCATGCAAAGCTAACATTGTCTACAGCGCGGTAGCATCCTTGTTGTAAATTACATACACTGGCTCGGTTTGTGACAATATTATGAACATAATAAATAACGGTTTTTAAACTAAATGAAAATTTTGAAATAGCAAACAATAACAAAGATATCACAATAAAATAACACTAAAAATATTATCATATCGTAAATAAGCATACTATTATCATTAAATAAAATATTAAAAATGTGTAAACTGTATAAGAAATAGATAAGATTTTTTATTAATGAAAAACATTTGTATATTCCACAATAATAATGATAATGCAAATACATTTGTTATAAAACATAAAAAAAAAGTATTATAATTTTTACATAAACATTATCAATTATCTCAATAGAATTAATAAGTATATTTGTCTAAAGAAATGTAAACTATGTGTGTAAGTTAATACATAATTATTTTGATTATTCAAATTTACTAATGAACACATGCACGGGCACGGACATTTAATCCGTTATTAAATTTGGTATTTTCACGAACCTTTAAAATATGTTAGTATGTTCACTTTAACTTTGTAATGTGAGAAATTATTTATTTTGACTTATATATATTCTATAAACAATGAAATATTTCATAAAACATATTAAATAATGTTTAGAAAAAGAGGTAAAAAATTATTACTATTTAAATTTATTCTATGAAGTTTTTACTATCGAAATTATCCGTGAATATTCTTGACACATTATTAATAATCTGCTTTGTTCGAATCGATATACCTGGCAAATAATCGAATAAAAACTGTATTGTATTAATCTTTTCGATTTATGTTTCGGGATGGAAATTACTATCGTATACTACAACTATTTCGTTACGAACCCTAATTTTCCTTTATATTCATCATTATAAATGTCAGACATGACGTGAGATTTAATGAGATACCTTTGTTCGCCAAGATATTGATTCTTATAATCTATGAAAAGAACTTTTGTAGACATAATCGTTCTAAGAAAGAAGTTATATCTCAGTAATTTTATGCTAAAATATATATATTTTTTTTGTTAAGAAATATCTTTACTTTTTTCAAAAAGACTCAATACAGAATAAGCTCTTTGTCAAATTAAGAAAAAAACAAAAATGGTATCCAATTAGTGGAAAACTTTCTTTAATACAATATGATTATAGTAAAAAGGAGTGTATTTCTAAACGGTATTTTTTTAAATAACCTGTAAAATTTGGTAACTTGGATGTCTTTAAATGTTTAGTGAATAGGTTGTTACTAGGCTAATACGTTTTACCATTACAGACTCTATCATCACTTATACTCAAAATAATAAATGATATCTTATATAAAGTAAGTTTGTGTTTAATTACTAACATAATTTTAGTAGTATGAAAATAATTAATGTCTATGAGATATAAATCCACGACAGTGATTAATTTGTTCAATTGATCAACAGTTCTGCACAAAACCGAAAAACTCGATAAATATCTTAATTGGAAAATATACACCAGACGGTATGAAATTAAACTTGACAAAGTCGGTCGGCGACAAAGACATTGTTGTGAAATTCTCTCACGTACTAATTATCTTGAATGACAAAATGCAGACAGCGCTCGCCAATACCGTATCAAGCGTCATACGATTCCTTTATAATCTTATCATGCACTCATTATGTGTTAATGAAAAACTTTGTAGAACAGAATTTTACATGTAAATTTTATGTCTCGCTCATTAACATAAAATCAATGTAAATGGCATTTTAGACGTGTCATAGCCTTTCTATGTAATTGTTTTATGTACAATAAAGTATTCATTTATTTAATATTTCATTCCATATATATATATATATATATCAAAAAGAAAAATCGGTAGTTGATGACAATAGCGCTAAATAAAATATAATACAGTCTGTCTCGTCCCAGTTAACGTAAATCTTCTTACAATTAATCTTGAACATTGTAAACCGCAGACAATGGTTGAAATCTGATTTTCTGAACACTGAAATTGCAAAACGGTTTTAAATATAGTAATTAGAGGAAACAAGTTGAATTAAGATATCGGATTGTGAAAAGTTACTGGAGCTAATCTTAATGAAATAATTAATTTCCTTTGTTATTGTTTTTGTATAAGAAAACGATTATACGAATGGAAAGTGACATGGTCCTAAAAGAAACGTGTGCCCACAACAATATATCTTAAAATACAATGGTCAAAAATTTAATAAACAAATATAAATTTCTAAAAAAAATTCAAATTAAATCAGATTTTCTCTGTTATATTTAATAAATATGAAATACTAACTCTATGAACTGTTTCAATATTATTTGATCTAATGTGTGAATTTTTACCGTATAGATTAAAATGCGCATATAGATTCAATATTCGGGATTCAAATTCGAATTAAATTTTAATTTTATTATTTTATTGTTAATAAATTATCTTTTCATATTTCTCAAAGCAAAAAAAAAACAAACACATCTTCAATAATCACCCAATTTTATCTTCTGATATCAAAACGAAATCTATTTTTCATATTTTAAGAAACTCGACTGTCTTAATTACAGTGTTATATATTTATGTTTAAAATAACAGGCTAATTTTGTGAAAGAAACAAAGTAATTATAACTTCCGGGAATCACCTAGTTAGTGATCAAAATGGCCGCCAACATCACTTGGAATGGTTAACATTGCTTTACTCTTTTCATCACATCAAAGTGTTACCATAACGGAGTGAAGTAGATGAATATCTTTTTCCAAATCTGAATGCGGACAAATGAGAATTTATTTTTAACGTGAAAATAAAAATCACAAGAACTTATATATAAATCTAGAATGTGACGTGATCCGCCCATCGCATTGATTTAGCTAACCCTATATCCGCACCCCTCTGTTGAGACATGCAGTTGCTTCAACACAAACAAAATGACCCCTGCCTAAGTAAACAACAAAAAGAGGAAGTCCGAACTAATTCATTATCGTGTACAAGAAACAATAAAAACAAAGACAAATGAGATTATGTGCGGATCCAAAAGGAATTTTTTTACCAGCTTATCTACTTTTCGTTGTTTCGGGTACAGAGCTCCTACTACCGCTGCGGCTATATTTAAGTCTGCCATTGTCTGTTAGGATAAAAAAGGTACCCAATGGTATGTACGTAACCGTCTTTCATCCGCCGTAATATCTTTATTTATTAGTAAATCCTTTGCTTGCGTAATCGTTTTACATTGATTCCTAAGCAACAACTATTTCTACAAAATTCTAACAAAATAAATTGTAGGTACCCGTATAAATAACTTGAAATAAAATATAATTAAACGATTCTAAAGTCAAATCTGTAAATTGAAGCCAAATATGTCACCCAAGCATACATCAAAAGCGACAATACCGAAAAGGGAGACACAGAAGACAAGGCTAAAACAAATAAAGACACCGGTTCGTAAACACTTTGTCATTATGACAGGCGGCTTGGTGATATCTACAAAACGATTTGAAAATGTGCCACCGCGGCGCCTGGGTATTAAGTTACAATCCCGTAAAGGGAACAAATCGAATCGACACGCTCAGAAATCTCGTTCAGAAACCGAGAGATTATTTTATTCATGGACTTAAATGTTTTCAAACACTGTTATCGTGGATGACAAATTGTTTTATTGGAACAGCTTTCTATCCGATGCTCGATGTTATTTCGCGTTATTTCGAAATTGACAACGTACAATCCACGATTTATTTGATGTTTTCATTGTAATAAATTTCGATAATTTAAGAAGAATATTGAAAAAAATACTGAAGAAAATAAAGATGTTCAGGGAAATTTAGAATCACCAGTCCGATAAACTTAAAGTATCCTTCGAATATACTAAAATTTTCTGAGTGTAATGATGACACGAGTCATAATGGAAGATAATACATTAGTACATAATGTATTTATATTAACGTAAGTTAGTGTAAATACAAGTATATAAATAATAATTATAAATTATAAGAATATTTTATAAAATATGATAGTTCTAGAAATAATTAAAGACAATATCTCTGTATAAATACATGAAATAATTTATCATTCTAAATAATTTTGTTATCTTTTACATATTATTATTGAAATTAATGTGATATTCATAGCACTGTAAATAATATCTTGGAGAGTAAGTTAAACCGTACAATATATAAAATAATACTTTAGTAACTTCTTTAGATATAATTGTAAAATATTAAATTTGTTTAAACTAGAGCGCGGGAATTTTTTTAGTTTTTCGGAAACAAATGTTGAATGTGTTCTTCTTTTACTTTATGGATGAAACAGTTAGCGTTGAACGACTGACATCCATTCGCGTATTGAATTTAATCGTCCACAGCGCCAGTGCGAATAATAGCCGCGACAAATTTTCCGTTCCATAGAGCATTTTCCTCTGAATGCACCAACACAATCGATGCTATTGGCGACAAAATTGTACGCTATTAAGTGACGCTCTAAATATGGGGATCCACGCAGTGAAATAGAGGTAGCCAGTTGAGCATAACCCTTTGCACATTGTACCTGATATAGGCCTAATTATCTAACTTTATTCATATTGAACTAAATTATAATATAAATTTTATATTATTTTGACTTTTGTTAATCTCTGACATTGTGCAACTATTACATTCTGTCACATAGTGGCATACTAATGAACTGCTAGTGACATTGTTTATGCGCGTTTTAAATAGATGAAATCAATATTTATGTATTGAATTAACGAATTAACACATTCACAACAGCAAGCAAGTTATACATAATTTGTTGTAACTAGCATTATAGTTGCGTAACATTTTAAACTTAAGAAGTAAGAACTGTTCGAGTAAATATTTTAACGTGATTATAAAGTAAAATAAATTTTTAGTACATCTTCAATTTATCATAATCTAATAGAAACCAAAATTAATTTGTTCAATTACCCTACACGATCTCATTTTTAAGTCAAAAGTTATAGATAGCATCCTGATCCGTAGAAATTTAACCGAAAACTGAGTCTACTAGAGAAGAAATTTCTCAACTCTACAGCAGCAGGCATTATAAAAGTATTTACAAGAAAATAATACATCAATACTGTTTAACACTTTATTTATGTATGTCCTCATCTACGGGGAATCGTGACGTCATCGGTGGATCAAGTTTGTCAACAATCCGGCAGCATACTCGTTGCTTTGGTGATCGAGCGTATTGTATCGACTCGTGTGTAGTGTATGACGAATATCATCGGACCCTCCACAAATTCGAAAATCTCCACCTTGCCAACAACAATTAATTTTCCTCGATAACCGTTCGCCCTTTGCGCTATACAATCTTTGTAATTTATCCCTTTCAGTAAAATATCATATCAATGATTACAGTAAAAATATCAGTAATTCTGTCAACCTACGTCTACTTATAAATTTCTCCGTGTTGTAAAATTTCATATAATTAAAAGCAGACTAAACGCGCACTGGGTTCTCTAAACGTGGTTCCAATCAACCTCCGTAGCAAGTTTTATGGCTGTCTGCTCGTTCGTCGCATAAAGCGCCGCGCTTAGAGCCGCCGACGATGTTTACTGATTGATAACACGTGTTTCACTCGGCAGGGATTACGGTGCAGTATAATAACTTCTTATATTAAAAAAGACTGATTTTTAATATAACAAGAAATCAAGAATATAAGTATAAATTGAGCTGATAGTTTATGATATCTTTGCTCATACCTACACTTTTACCATTTTAATTTACTTCATGTTTATAAACACTGATTGCATCCGTGATAATACCAAACAAGCGGTAAAATACTCTGCCGTGGAGGCAGTCAAAATATCTCTATTTATATTTTGACTATTAGCAGGCATATCATATTCCTTGTCCCATTGCATTGTTACTTAAAAATTTCTGCTTTCTTCGTCAAGTATGTTATTAACACTTACTGATTATGTAATAAACAGAGATGTCTGAATTCAATTTGGTTTTATTTGACTTAAATAACTATCACTGTTTTAAAAAAATTTTTCGAAGTTTAGAACAACTAGGAAACTTGTGTAAAATAACAGAAGAATAAAACTAAAACAGCTTTCAGAATGCTAAACTACTATTGATTTTTTTTTTGTATTCTGCGCCACTCCTGATTTTAATTTTTAAGAGCCTCTTTTTGGATTATTTATTAATTGTTATTTTCTATTATTTTAATAAATGAATATAAATCAATATTCATTCCTACAAAAATCTAAAAATCTATTACGTGTATCCTTATTCCCTATTAATTTATGTATGATATTTATATCTACTTTTATTCCTAATCCTATCACTAAATCAACTCTCTCTGCCGAATACTCGACAATCTATAATTATCCGGTATTGGTACCGTTTCTTCTATTTCAGGATCACAGGTGCATGACGAGCTCTCTTTGCATTTGAATTTATTCAGATACTCAGAGAACCCGCCATGCCCTGTGAACACCTGTGTGAGTTGTAGTCTATTTAAATTTTTCTCACAACACTGTACGCATTTATGGTTTCAGGGAAAAAGAGTTTGGTGGTCGTTGTAGTTTCTTCTTCAGTGTATCTCCTATTCCATTTGTAAAGCGACTCCAAACGGATTTTTCGCTTTACGAATGAAATGAGACATAAGTCAAAATCCGGTTTCTTTTTTAATTTAGTCGCTGCCTCTTTTGCAAGTTCGTCCGCTGTCTCATTTCCGGGTATACCTACATGTGCTTTAATCCATAATAATTCTATGCTTTTGTCCGGAGTTTTTAATTTTTTCAATGTTAATTAATAGTCATTTTACGTTATCGTTTGAAGAGCAGATCTAGAGTCACTATAAATATTTATATAAAGTATTAACTGGGCTATTGCTATTGATTATGTATAGTATTGCTTCTTGAATCGCTAAGAGTTCAGCCTAGTATACGGTGCTATTGATATTATATAATATTAACTGTAAGTAGGTTAAAAATTCCCGTAAGCTTTTATCGGAAAGCAAATAGCATTAAAGTTCCAAGTAGAGTCGGGCAGGTGAAATACGCCTAACATAAGTCCGTAGAAAGGCTTACCAAATATTTACAAGTGCCTCGAGTGGCTTAAAACAAATTCTCCTATAATCTTGGCCTGCCTTTGTGCTATTGTTTGAACTAAATTTCGCTACTGCCTCCCTTTTGCTTGTGTTTTTATGAAACGCCACTCAATTCATGTTTGATTTCGCTAAACACAAGAGCGTCTGTAAATATTTAGGTCCCGTATCGAATTTCTAGATTCCCTTTGTGAAAGGCAGTTTCGAAAAATGGTTTCGGTTCGTAATTGATTTATAAACAACTGTACTTTTACAAAGTTATTATCTAATTTAAAAGTAATGATTTTTTTATTTTCATATGTATTTATACATAAAAGTTTCTTTTTTAGGTTTTGGGCTAACATTGATTTCACCTGATGTTATTATCTAACAATGAGGACGTAGATGGTGAAGCATGTTCGCACAAAGTACTTCTGGCTCGCACATGTATGATTGCGAGAACACAGCAATGCTGTTATGGCAGCAAATTGAGGGCGGTAGCTAGCCAGGCGAGTTAGAAAAACTCTTCCATCAACCAAACTTCTCTACATCTATGATCTAGGAATCGAACTCGAACCTCCGATTTACAGGCGGTAAAACACTGCGCCACGAAGGTAGTAATTTTTTTACATTTATCCTTAAATAGTTTTATAAATATTTTTTATATTTTGTTAATACCACCAAAGCCGTTTTAATAATTAAGGCACACTAACCACACAATTCACTAAAATTTTGATTTCGTACAAGTGTATTTCATTTCCTTCTCTACTGAGAATTTTAAATTTTAAACTTTTCGGTATGAATAAATGAAATGTTCGCTTTGAAAATATAACCTAAAAACCTCTTCATCACGTTGCTAACAAATTATTTCTGTCAAGGAACGTAAACAGAAATACACAGAAAGATCCTCACGCTTTTTTTTCTACAGAACCCTCGTGATGATTTTGACAGCGTATACCGTCGAATGTTTACATCGTCGCCGAATAGTCATTAGTCGTCGGAGCGAGCTGAGACGCATCTGGCAGACGCATACCCATACTCATTGTTAATTTAAAGTTACGAAAATCTTTTGCTATAAATCTTATGCAGCTCGTAATAAAGTTTAAAATAAAATCACACTACTGTACGTTTTACAATCTTGCAATGAAAGTGATACAATTTCAGAATACAAAACAAACCTGTATCTGATATTTGTTTTATGGCAATGTGACTGACTTACAAATTATATTGATATGAAAAAAGAACGTTTTATACAAATGGCCAATACTTAAGCATTAGATTATATTTATTTCTTAACAGTGTACACTTTGTCGAAAATCAGAAAACAAGGTTATGAGTTTCTTAATGGAAAAAATTTTATAAAAAGGGATAAAGTTTTAATTTTTCTTAGCAGAGTATTAGCGCATGAAATGTAATGTTCAAAATTTAATGGAGTATAAATTTCAACTATGCCAAACAAAATTGTACCCTCCATTTTCACTGGCAACAAAACAACAGATTCCTTTTAAAGAAACTGAGAGAGAGGCGATATTAAAATCACAGCAGCGCTCCGTGAGACAAAGAGAGGGCCAACGCGAGAAGTATCAAACATAATAAATAATTCTTCCACCTCGCAACAAATGAGGTCATGTGTTTCGCCTTCACGTTTTTTCCCCAACTTCCCGCGGGATCATGTGTCTTCTATTTCCGTTACTATGTATCGACCGAACGATTTGCTCCTTCAAAATTAGAACATGTTCGCTGTTTAGCGTGTTGCGCCTTGGGGATCATTAAATTCGGGACATCGGAGGCACATGTGTGTTTCGGTGCACATCTGGAAGTGTTTCACTTAGCTATCAATTTAATATTTTACCAATCATAACAACCTTAAAATTTGACTTACAGTAGAATTATGGATATACTGCAGAGACAAATTATGGTGAGTTGCAACGAAGGAAGTATGAAACATTTTCTATATTTTTCATAGTTAAGTGATAAAAAATGTATATCATCAATATTTAATAAAGACTACATCTGTAGCGCAATGGTATATCGCTTGGTTTTTAACGCGGACGTCCCGGGTTCGATTCTTGGGCCATATGAGTAGTGGGGTCTGGTTGGTGGACGGATTTTTCGAACCCGTATTTCTACTAGCCTTAATGTCAATGTGCCGATATACCCGCATAGACGTATTTTGGTAGCTATACATGTGAAAGCCGTATTCCGAGCGACCATACTTCACCATTTGTGGCCTTATAATCACTTAACATCTAGTGAAAATGAGGTCAAAATTTAACTATAAGCGACAAAAATGTACATACAGAATGAATACTTTATTGTATATAAAAACAATTACATGTTAAGTCTATTAAATATAATTGTACAAAGGCGGACTTTTCACTGTAAGTGATTTTTTCCAGCCAACCTTTGGTTGGTAGTTAATACATGCAACTATATATATATATATATGTTATGATCTTTACATTACAAAAAGTTGTAGTGATCTGTTTCAGAGATTAGCTAGAACAACAAACAAAGGAAATTAGTAACGTGTTCATATTCTTTTAATATGAACATGTTTTTTTTTTACACTACAAACAGATACTTCAAAGTTATTAATTCGTGTACATCAGTAAATTCGACTCATAAATATTCATACCTATTCCATTGTGTATAACATACGATATCTACTTATATATTACCTTTTGTAGCCATTATTGACTTTTTGCTTGTTCATTTTACAGAATTCCAACCTTTACCCTTTTACTCTAATGGTTCCAGATACTTTGAAAGAATTTTTTCGTACTCTTCAATATTAAATTAAGAGAAAGAATATTTCGTTTCATAAGCAAAATTGCCTTTATTTCTTCGTTGTCTGAAATGGATAACCCTTAACGATGTTATATGAATCTCTTTTTCGTTATTATATTGTAAAAACTTATAAAAGATGGCTGTTGTGAATTTTCCAATTATATTTAATTTTCGCTAACATAATTCATTATTTCAATGTTATAAATGTTATAAGTCGACTTAAATAATTAGTAAATAAGAGATATTATACTTAGGTTTAAAAAAAGGTTTAGACGTTATAATAAGATATACACATCAAAAATGTCTAAGCAACACATACTATTTCAAATTATTAATCAATTATTATATAATTTCTTACCAAGTAGGTAATACCCATGTAAATCTAGAGAACATACTGGCTGGTCGTAAAAAAAATTTGAGTATCATTTGTTTTTTCTTTTTCATAAATTCTAAAGCGAATGCATTTGTTCGAATTTTGTAGCGTTTTTTGCTTATTAAAATTTAGCATTCTGTATAAATTTTATGATTTAAACAATAATTTGAAACAGTTTTGTACAAATTTGGATTTTGAAGCATTTTTAACGTCATAGAGCGACGTCATTTGAACGCAGATGAAATGCAAAGAGTTGTAGGGATGTTGCAAGCGGGAAGAAGTCAAACTCAGATGTTACGGTATTTTGTGGTCAACAGAAGCGTTTTTTTACGTCTTCATCAGTGTTACATTAACACGGGAGAACCTGCTGAGCAGCAACCAGGTCGAGGAAGGTGTACAACCACACGGCAAGATCGATACATACGAGTACAACAGACTGCAAGACGCCAACCGATGTTAACCGTCCGAGAGATAGGTTTCAGGCTACAAAATTCCAAGTGGTGTTGTTGTTGGCTGCCAAACTGTGCGAAATCGACTGCAGGAGTATGGCCTACGAGCACGAGTGCCCACCTATACGTCAGGGGAATATATAATACGCGCTTGTCGAAATGAATGGTGTAGGGAACACATTACATGGATCCGGGAACAATGGGATAAAATTTTATTTTGCGATGAGTCTCGATTTGAGTTCAAGCCTGATACTAGAAGGGTAAGAGTGTACCGTCGTCCTGGAAATACTAAAAGACTGAGGTACGTTTAGGAAGTGCATCCATACAACGGCTCGACAGTTATAGTATGGGCGGGTATTATAAAGAAAAGATGAACTGAGTTCGTTTTTGTAAATGATAACATGAACGCTGTAAATTACGTTGAGGACGTTTTAGGGCCTTATTTCCGTCCATTAACACAAACGATAAGCGCCGATTTCACGTTGATGCATGACAATGCATGTTTGCATACAGTTTTGCACACACAGGAGTAATTAGCAAGAGAAAACATCCTGGTATTGCTTTGGCCTGCACAATCGCTAGACCTCAACCCCGTCGGGCATGCATGGGACATGCTCCAGAGACGTGTTTTAAAAGACTTGGACGGAGTGCCAACAACCCAACAACTGATGGACTTACTAAAATTTCATTGGCAGCAATTGCTGCAGGATAAAATTAACAGTCTCATCGATTCTGTAAATAATCAGTGCCAGCATGTTCTTATTAACAGAGGAAGCCACACTTTGTATTAATTTATGCAATTTTTGTACAACCGTTTAATTTTAGTATAAAAATAGTTGATTGATGTACATACAGTATTTACTCGTAATTTTTGTTAATTAAGATTATTAAAACATAAATAAAAAAAAACATTGTTGTTTAATATCAAAAAAGTATTAAAATTAATATAAATAAGAAAATACTAAGAATTTAATGCGAAAACACATTGTAAAATTAAAGTATGTATGTGTTGTTTAGACTTTTTTGATGTGCGTATTATGGATAGTTATAAATATGTCCTATGATGCGATTTTCAATTTCAACGTTGAATACTAATTACTTCTGTGTTAACGAATAGTAAATGTAATAAATAAGAATAATTAATCTATAAACTGTTGCATGTAATATAAATAACAGACTTTGATATAACGAATTGAAAACTGTGTTTATTTACTATTATTATGATCATCATGTAAACCCGCTTATCTTAGTGCGATCTTATAAACATTAAAATTATTGTTGTTTGTAAATTTGATGATGATGCAGTTTCGTCAAATTTTACATTACTTTAAGTGAAAGGACGAGCTGTATTGTTTTTGTCCAGTTCACTGCTCTATAATAATAATAATATAGTAAAATATCTTACAAAATTTTTCGGGCGATTGGTTGCGTTCTGCGTAACAATCAAACTTCACCTTGGGAGCGTTTTACGATTTTCAGTTCGCTTCGGTGTAATAAACACGTCGGCAACAAGTGTTGCTTCAGACTCATCGCGGTCCACGCACGTGGTCAGAAGTGCTCGTTCACATTATGACGAAACAACAGTGTTGGTCGTAAACGAAATGTATGCAAGAATAAAAACAATTTCAGATAAATACATTATAGTGAATGTAATAAAACCTCTTATATTAATGAACAGTTTTTAATTTAAAATCTTGTTAATTGTAATAAGAGAAATTAATTGAATTCAATAGTTTATTTAAAAACAAAGAAAGTTTCAAATTTTTTTTTCAAACTATTTTAATAACTAATCAAAAAAGAGCAGTGTAAAAGTTGACGGGTGTATCTACATAACCTATAAATTATTTGCGTATTGTCAAAGAGCTAGACTGATATAATTACAGTATTTTTAGTTCTTGGTTGAAATGAGTATGAATCTAGAATGTTCTTTGCTATAATTAATAACATCGGTTCAGCTATTTAAATATTGTGAGTTCATATACAGTATATTTAAATTTGTCTTTTTTGTATACTTCAAATTTTTAGTTGCTACACTTTAAAAGTTTTTATTGATGCGTAGTAGATGATTACAATTTTAATATAATGAATCTAAATTTTAACATTGCTTATTAATTTTTTTATTAATAAAATTGCATAGAACAAAGGCGATGTTGTGTATTTACTAGATCTTGGTTTGTCTAACTAACGGTCATCATAAAGTACTACATGAACAGACTAGAAGTTACGAAGACGTAAAAAGTTATTATTAAAAATCATTATATTTTGTATCTACAACAATCTAACCTTGGTTTAGATTTTACATGAAGTTAAGAGACAATCTCGTTGAAAACGGCCGACGTTCATGAATAAAAAATCTCTTTAAAAACATAAGTTTTGAAAAAAAATTTTAGTTTATAAATCCATTTGAACTGTGACAAAAGTGTGTAGCAAAAGAATAAAAAGATTTGTCAGTAAAATCTACGGAAATATAAAACAAATTCAATGTTGACATAATAAATGACCATTGCGTTGATGATTTACAACTGTGAATTATTAAAAAAAAATTGTGATAATTTCAATTTGGACACTTTAATATTGTAATGGATATTTATTTTTGGATTATGGATATGGATTTTATTGTATTAATTACCCCGTTACGTTAAGTGTAAAACTGACGAGTAGGATTAAACAATATTATTTTTTAACACACACACATATATAT
>DWQX01002077.1:0-23604 GCA_018245475.1 Pharmacophagus antenor
TGTTTTAATACTATAAAGTTGCGTTTCAATAATCATTCTTATTGGCAGGTGGAGCCCGTAAGAGTTAACTTGAGACCATAAGCGCCGTTGTATGTTACCCACTGCGCTCAGGTTTCAAGTTGCGGGTTATAGTAAAAGTTTCGTTTAGAATTACCCGTTAATATAGATAATATACATATATAGGTCACAATAATTAATTAATTCAATTTGAAGTAATAGTGGTTTTTAAATAGGTGAAAAAATGGGGGCGCTAAAAAAATATTTATTATCAAAGTAGGCAGTAGACAAAATAAGTTTGGGAACCACTGATCTAGTAGATAGATCTAAGAAGGGTTATAACTTAAAAAAAATGCTTATTCAAGTCAATTTTAATATGGAAAGGTTGTGCGAAGTGCGGTCTGGAAATATATCAACAAATTAAATTGAAATAAATATTTTATAAGCAGTACTCACTTTACGGTTTCAACGATTTAACATATATTTCATGTTTATATTTTACATTTTCTCATATTCTTTACATATGTACAGTTTATCCGGGTTGAAAAAATTATGTTTTACATAATGTGTTATATAAATTTTAAATAACTACTCATATTGAAAATTTTATTTATGAAATACTATTCTAGAATGCCCCTTGGTGTGTAGTATTTATATTTGTTTTTTTTTGTATATCGGTTATCGGCTTGACCTCACACTTGATCTCGATTTCACTTTATGTTAAGTAACAAGGAGGTCATAGATGGTGAAGCGGGTTCGTACATTTGGCTCTCACATACATGACTGCCGAAACACACCACAGAACAGCCGGAACGTATCTAGCCAAGTGGGTTCGAAAAACCCTACCATAATCCAGACTACTGTCGCCCGGGAATCGAATCCGGGAGCTACGAGTCACAAGACATGTGTATAAACCTCTACACGACGGAAGGAGTGATCAGTCGGCAGACAGTTGTATTCATGAATATATAAGTTGACCAATACTTGGCAGTTTAAGAAAAACAGTACACACCATTTAAATAACAAAAAAAAAATCAATGAAAGCAGACGCTAGTTTTTTTTTATCAAAATTGATTGATCCTTCATCTTCGACGTAACACCAAAAACTAATTACATTTTGTTAATGTTAATAAAATGAAATAATCAGGGTCATGGTGATTACACCAAAAATTGACGTGGCCAAAATGTAATGTATACAATACGTGATACTCGAATACCAGATACTTGATGTAAGCATAAGATTATTCATTGAAATAAAAAAAATATTTCCACAATATAATGACATAACATAACGTTAATTTATTCAAAATACATTTAAATTTGAACTTAAAGTTCGTTAGATAATGTAGAATAATAACTTTCTATAACGAGTCGTTTGTAATTCTTTGCAGTTGTTTTCTTTTCCTTAATCGGTTTTTCTGCTACTTTAATTTATCTTTTCCTTTCTTCTTTTTCCTTTTCTTTCTCTTTGGTTTTGTTTTATAATAATAAATCATCCATTCTTCCGATATTACGACTGTCTGTTTTTTTTGTAACCTTGATTTCACCTGATTGTAAGTGGCAATGAGGTCGTTGATGGTGAATCGTGTTCGCCTAGAACACGTTGGGCTATATCTGTAAGGCAGTGGTAGGGCCAAAATAAACAATTTTTAAAGGGCTTGGCGCATTGTTTGGTACATTAATTTGATTTATTAATTAACAAATTTTGCTCGCTTTTAATAATGGCATGCATTTATTGCCAATATCTGACACTATCCAGTAGCTGACATCACCTGTCAAGTATTATTGCATGTGAATTGCGTGTTCGTATGATGATAAAAATAATTCATTAATCCTTTTAAATTAATCCGATTTTTATTTAAAACAACTTAACGTAATATATAACCGTTTCGACTATCCGACTCGATTGTCAGGTATTGGACGGCACGTTCATGTTCTTATCCCAAAAATTGACATTCCGAACACCCATCAAATTAGACAGTTTATCATAGAAAAAACCATCAAATAAAAATCAGCACTATTATCCTTAACCATAACAGCTAAATATAAGGTTGCTCTGAAAATAATTTAATATAATAAATGCAAAACAAATATCATGACGTCTTTTCATCCATAAATGGTATGGGAATCGATTCGCTTATGGAAATTATGTGTCGACTTGTGAAATACAAAAGCACAATCTGGATAAGTTCACCCATAATGATATTCATAGATCAGAAATGGCGCTGAATAATACTCACTTCATTATACAAACAATGAGAAATAGGTATAGTTTATAGAATCTTTATTGTATAATTAGAAAATTGTACGTGTAAGGTACTGGACAACTTAACTTACTGTGATAAATATATCGTTTCTTTTATTGACTTCTGTATTCACAGTTAATGGATATAATTATATTTGCTATCTTGTCAAATTATAAATATTTCAGAATTACATAGCTTCTAGATTACAAATTGTCAATAATTGAACTAAACTAACCTTTGCGAACTGATCATTTGTCTTAATAAAAAAAATAGATAGTACAGTTTAATTTCAAATAAGAGTTGGAGTGTGGTACATTAAAGCTAGAAATGTACGTAAGTGCCGAGGTTTCGTCTGCCATCGGAATTAGAATTGATGTAATCAATTAATTAAGAGTACTAGATATTAAAGAGGTTTTGATCACGTGGCAAGAAGTGAACGAAGTAAGAGGGGATCGGTTATTAATGATTAATTAAGAAGGATTTCATTAGAGGCAGTTAATACTGGTAAACGTACTTAACACTGTTTTTAGATATACACAATCAATAATTAACATGAAAATATATTTCTTTAATCTGTAAAGGTGGATTTTCGTTTTAAAATATCACAGAGTGCATGATAAAAAGTAGCAATGGTTTACACGATAAATACAGAGTAAAGAATCTTGTTGTAAATATTACGAAATATATGTAATTTATATCTATATATCGATGTTAATTTTTTTAATAACTTAATATAGACGAAACGTTTCGCAGGACTGATTTAAATTAATTCCTATGCTTATCGAACGCACTTAATTGGAAAATTCGTTTTGTTTTAGGTACAAATTTCTTATAAATAAATAGTAAGGAAATCATAATTTCTTTTCTTAAGTTTGTTTGCAGTGTCGTACTACCACCAGACTCCACTACTTTTGTGGCCAGGTTATCGAACCTAGGACCTCTGCGTTACAAGGCAAGCTGGTAAACCACTGCGCTACGGAGGCAGTCAAAAGTTTGTACATATATATTCACTTACCTTAAATCAAAATTTGATTTTTATTCCTTCTAAAATGCATGACATTAAAAATAGCCCCCGGACACTATCTTTGGCAACAGATATGTGAATAAGTATTTTTTTTATTATAGGTCCAATATATTCGTTATTATAAATACACAAAGTAATTTCATATCATAGACATTTTCGTTCCTTGTTAAAATTTTGTTAATAAATTAAATATGATTTACTAACAATAATCGCATAATATATGTTATGCTGCTATTGTACAAAAAGTTTCTTCTTTCCGGGAAATTTTCTTTCGATTCCTACTTTCCTGTTATTATAAATAGAACTATATGTACCGACAATGTAAAAGTGGGTTGATTTGTTTAAATTATTGTAATGTTTATAATTGAAATTGCTCGCTGAGTTCTCATGTAGGTAATTAAAAACGTTAAAAATCAGTCATAAACTTTTCCAAATATTTGTGTTATGCTGGCAACCCTCATCTATCTATTTCTTAATAACAAATTTAGATCATTGGAAAAAACCTATAAATGTATTAATTCGGGTTATACCCATTTATCCGATTCATGTTTAGAAATAAAATGGAATGAAACAATTGTAAAGTATCAGAGACATTTATTTAAAATTCATGCAATGCTATCTTATACAATTATTACTAAGAAATAATGCATATTAAGGTAAAGCGTTAAAACATTAAATAAACATTAAAAACCATTAAACATTAACAAAATTCAGCGGAAATTGATTTATAACATAAAGTCACTTAATTTATCTACCAACAAAACAAATAAACATTAAAACTCTTAGGCACAAAGCATGACTATTACAATAACTAAAAATACCCGTTACAATCCTGTCATAATTTTAAAAATTAAGATAAAATTTTTTATATAAACAGTTAGGAAAAATTATTTAATAATTTAACCCTTCATTCGAATATACTCGTGTAAAGAACGGCATTATCCGTCGCACATTGCAGTGCTGTATCATTTAAACGTAAACCTCGTTGGTCTCTGCCGTCCCGAAAAACTGACCCACGTAAAGTTCCGCCGTAATAATCGTAAAGTAAAAAGAAATTTTTATTCCAAAAATTTGCTTTAATTATACAGTTATTACTAAGAAATAACGCGTTATGAGCTGAATTGTCAAAACATTAATCCTCAATACATTTAGAAAATGGATGTATTTTACCCAAGCACTTAAAAATGTTTAAATGTTTATAATGTTTGAATATTTAGTCAGTATTACATAAATAAAATTTAGTAGTCATTGATTTATAACATACGGTATCTTAATTTATCTACACACTTAACAAATAATAACTTTAACCTCTTAAGCACTGAGCATCACTATTACAGTGGCCTGAAAATCCCTTTTAAAATTCTTTTATAATTTTCAAAACTTTGATTGAAATATGTGTATATATAATTTTCAAAATTTATTATTCAATAATCGAATCGTTTATTTCTGTGTACTCGTGCAAAGAACGGTATTATCCGTCGCACAATGCAGTGCTGTATCATTTAAACGTAAACCTTGTTGAACTCCGCCGTCCCGAAAAATCTCTTCGCGTATAGTTTCGTCCAAACAGTCATGAAGTAAATAGAATTTTTAATCCAAAAATTTGATTTAGTCATCTTATACAATCATTACTAAGAAATAATGCATCATAAATTAAAGAGTCAAACATTAATTTTCAATACTTTTAGAAAATTTAGGTATTTTATCTAATCATAAATGATGCGTATACAGTACCCCATAAATATCTTTAAATCTTTATAAAGTTTGAATATTCAGTCAAAATTACATTGATAAATTTTTATAGTAATTGATTTATAACATACGGTGTCTTAATTTATCTACCCACTTAACAAATAATAACTTTGACCTCTTAGGCACTGAGCATCACTATTACAGTGGCTTTAAAATGCCTTTTAAAGTTCTTCTATAACTTTTAAAATTTTGATTGAAATATGTGTTTTTAAATTTTGAAAAGTTATTATTCAATAATCGAATCGTTTATTTCTGTGTACTCGTGGAAAGAACGGCATTATCCGTCGCACAATGCAGTGCTGTATCATTTAAACGTAAACCTTGTTGAACTCCGCCGTCCCGAAAAATCACCTCGCGTAAAGTTTCGTCCAAACAGTCATGAAGTAGATAGAACTTTTATTAAAAAATTTGATGTACTTATCTTATATAATTATTACTAAGAAATAATTAATTATAAGCTGAAACGTCAAAACATTAATCTTCAATATATTTAAAAAGTTTGGGTATTTTACGCACCCATCAATGATGCGCATACATTACTCCATAAATATGTTTTAATCTTTATAAAGTTTAAATATTTAGTCAACATTACGTAAATAAAATTTTATAGTAATTGATTTATAACATACGGTGTCTTAATTTATCTACCCACTTAACAAATAATAACTTTAACCTCTTAGGCACTGAGCATCACTATTACAGTGGCTTTAAAATGGCCTTTTATAATTTTTAAAATTTTGTTATAAATATGTGTATATACAATTATATAATTTTGAGAATTTATTATTTAATCATCGGATCTTTTATTCCAATGTACTCGAGCAAAGAAAGGCATTATCTGTCGCACATTGCAGTGCTGTATAATTTTAACGTAAACCTTGTTGTACTCCGCCGTCCCGAAAAATTACACGCGTAAAGTTCCGCCCAAACAGTCATAAAGTAAATAGAAATTTTTATTCTAAAAATTTGATATAGTTATCTTATACAATTATTACTAAGAAATAATGCATCATAAATTAAAGAGTCAAAACATTAATTTTCAATACTTTTAGAAAATTTAGGTATTTTATCTATTCATAAATGATGCGTATACAGTACCCCATAAAAATCTTTTAATCTTTATAAAGAGTAAATATTTAGTCAATATTACATTAATAATAGTTTGTAGTAATTGATTTATAACATACAGTGTCTTAATTTACCTACCCATTTAACAAGTTATAACATTAACCTCTTAGGCACTGTGCATCACTATTACAGTGGCTTTAAAAAGGCCTTTTAAAATTCTTTTATAATTTTCAAAATTTGATATTAATATGTGTACATATAATTTTGAAAAGTTATTATTTAATAATCGAATAGCTTATTCCAATGTATTCGTGCAAAGAACGGCATTATCCGTCGCACAATGCAGTGCTGTATCATTTAAACGTAAACCTTGTTGAACTCCGCCGTCCCGAAAAATCACCTCGCGTAAAGTTTCGTCCAAACAGTCATGAAGTAGATAGAACTTTTATTAAAAAATTTGATGTACTTATCTTATATAATTATTACTAAGAAATAATTAATTATAAGCTGAAACGTCAAAACATTAATCTTCAATATATTTAAAAAGTTTGGGTATTTTACGCACCCATCAATGATGCGCATACATTACTCCATAAATATGTTTTAATCTTTATAAAGTTTAAATATTTAGTCAACATTACGTTAATAAAATTTTATTGTAATTGATTTATAACATACGGTGTTTTCATTTATCTACCCACTTAACAAATAATAACTTTAACTTCTTAGGCATTGAGCATCACTATTACAGTGGCTTTAAAAATGACTTTTAAAATTCTTTTATAATTTTTAAAATTTTGTTATAAATATGTATATATATAGTTTTAAAAAGTTATTATTTAATTATCGAATCGTCTATTACAATATACTCGTGCAAAGAACGGCATTATCCGTCGCAAAATTCAGTGCTGTATCATATAAATGTAAACCTTATTGTACTTCGCCGTACCAAAAAATCACCTCGCGTAAAGTTTCGTCCAAATAGTCATGAACTAAATAGAATTTTTATTCAAAAAATTTGACAATTATTACTAAGAAATAATGCATCATTATTTGAAGTAAAAATATTAATCTTCAATACATTTAGATAATTGAGATATTTTACTCATTTATCAATGTGACGCATACAATACTACATAAATGTAATAAAAAAGAGAAAATTTTACGTTTGTTGAAGTTCAGCGATAACTGGTTTATAATATATAGTCTTAATCTCTATAGTCTATGCTCTCTACCTCTCTCTCTCTGTCTCTCTCTCTCTCTCTCTCTATACTTGTATAGTATACTCTACCTACATAACAAATGTTAAGTTTGAAAACATTCCATGGAATAATATTTTAACATTTCCTGGGTCTAATATAGGGTTTACAGCACGGCTTCGCATATGCCATCATCATTCACGTCGTCAACTTCTTCTCCTTCGGGAATCAAAGCCATTTTATTCCCTTTAGCGTTTCTTAACAGATTCGGGTCTTCTGCTATAAAACCAGTATACACTTAATATAGTCTTATTTAACTACTATATTATAAATGACGTGACAACTTTTTATTTATTTATTCTGGTAGCTCTAGTTTTATTGGTCATGCTATTTATTATCCTAACCTAACCCCTATCCCCTCTATCACCCCCTGCCCTCACCTGTTTGTATTGGCTCTTGGTCCATAGAATACGGCGTCACAAAACATGGAATCTATTCACCGTTTTATGGGAGTGTTAATTGTATACAAGTATACATATTCACCAAATACAGATAGATATAATATCATGGAGACCGTTCACTATATGGGTATGTATCACCGCCAAATAATAGTGTGCAAACATGCACGTGATTGTAAGAGATAAGTTTGCCAATGTCTATACAATAACACATTGGGCTAGTTGCGAAGGAACGTAATATAGTATGTCCTATTACCTTAATCATTTTATTAACTACATAGACTTTCGAAGTGAAACTGTAATGAATGCACAGTATAGTTTGGTTTCAGTGCTACCAACATAAATAATATCGTTTCCAATGTAGGAGAATATTACATTTGCTAAAGTAAAATAAGTAGAATAATGTTTCTCTTCTTCCATACCATTAAAGAGTCCCGATCGGAATAAATTGCGTCCTCTATTCGAATTTTTGGCTCCCTCGCATAGTGCACCATGGACATGTCCCCGGTTCACTAAAACAAATGTATATGGGTATGTTATGATATTATATTAGAACAATAGTAGTCTTTAATATTTAGTCGTAGAGAGAAGTATTCATCGATTAGTAATAATGTCTACGTATATATAAATACACGCCAGACTTTACAAAAAAACAACGAGCTTCACGGTGCCGACTTGTTATTACATAATTTTTTCTGTTTTAAAATTGTTACAGAGATTTTTTTATCAGAGAAACATTATCAGTAAAATAATGAACAAAAACAAAACTATATCTGAGAAAAGACCGTCCCTTATTTGATATCATTTTTTATTCTGTTCACTGTAAAGTGTACGCAATTTTCTAAGTAAATTTCAATTAAGATTTATTGGAATGGAATTTTTATCGAGACTAGAAAAAAAATCCACCTAAGTACTGTAAGAAACATTATACAACATAGTATTCAACATGGCAGTACCTGACATTGACACCTTTAATGAAATATTTAAAAAAGTAATTAATGACAGTGTTTTTTGGGGGCAAATTGACAATCAGGTTGGTAGCCAGGCGGGTTCTAAAAATCTATATTACCATTCAATCTCCAATACATATGTGGCCCAGTAACGTACCAGAAACCTCTATGTTACAAAGCAAGCAGTTCGCCAATGAGTCACGAAGATAGTTAATTTCCTATAATGGAAATGTTTCTAACGAGGGAATTATAATTACGAAATACGATCGTTGATTTCCAGACCTGCGCTGTATTATGTAAAAATTATAATTAATAATAATAATAAATTAATTTCTATCATAAGAAAGCGTATCATCAAATAATAGTTATAAGCTAGAAACAGATTAGTAAAACTTACTTGAAAATACTTGCATTTCGATGTCATTATGAGAATTATCGGCATTTGTGCTTTTCCGCACTCGAAGGCAATTAGTAACCATTTGAAAATAGACTCTACCCCTACGAAAGAGTAAAATATTATTAAACAGAACTCCATTTATGACTCATGATAACAAAAAAAAATTGCCTGATTCAAAGTTTTGAAACTTTGTATTAAAATCAAAAGAATAATATATTGATATGTAGCTATGTATAATAATCATAAATAATGGTTACTTAACTCAACAATAGGCTAATTGGTAGAGTAAATCAATATAACAGAGGTATATCCATAAACTTTATAAAGACGAACTTTTTTATAAATAGACATAAAACATCATTACATACGAGTGTATGTTTTGCACAATATTGCATTACCGTTCTCGGCGAAAAACTAAACTATGTAGCTGAACTAGGACTTGTAAATCAATATTCACGGTGATACCGTTTCACGGGACTTATATTATTTAGGAAACCTTTGATATATTAAATACTTAAAAATTGTCTATTGTTAGAACAGAATCGTGGATTGATGTAATTCACTTAAAACCAGTTTACAAGATGCAACAAGTCTGTTCCAATTGGTCTTGTCGTCTTTGCAGAACTGTCAATACAATGGAAATGAACAAATACAATTGCATAATAAAAAAAAATAGTAATCTTAAATTAAAATCTGTGTATTACAAAAAACAAAATGTCAATATTTAATAGTAGAAATGTTTTAATTATTTTGCAAAATTTCATTAATCGTACGTAATATATTTTCATTTGAGTTTAAAGAAACACGTAGCCTAAGAGAACAGGTAAAAGTAACAACGCTAAATAAATTAAATGCTAATTAGCATTAGTTTCGTAAATTCTTCCTTACCGTCGTGATAGTAATCAAAACTACGTACGTAAAATATGGTCTACTTTTTATAATCATTTATTTGCATAACCTTAAAGGAAAAGAATACAATAGAAGGCCTTAATGCCTAGAGGAATTATCTTCCTTAATCTAAGGAGAGAAAGAAATTGTGACAAAGGACGCATTAAAAAAAGGCAAATGAATGCACATAAATATATAAAAACATATATAGTCATACCAATGATTAGTAATTTATAATTAATAATCTGTATGCCTATTTATTTCTCTCTGTTCTGTTATTCTGTTTCGCGGTTTAAAAGTTTTCAAATATCAACACTCACTTCGTGCTCAAGTAATAGTAGATTATAGGATTAAATAAAGAATTAGCCATGGCCAGCCAATAGGTCCCGAGATATACGTGTTGCATAAATGGAGCTGTCATTATCCATTGAAAGTGGTACGCCAATAAAAAATACATATGGTACGGCAACCAGCACAGGGTAAAAACCACCACCACTATAACGAACATGCGAATCACCTGAAATTAAATAAAATTTTTAGAGTGCAAATATTTATATAATCTTAGATAATCTTTAATGTTATTTATATACATATTTAGTGAATGTGAACGTAAAGTGATAGCTTTTTTTTCAACTTCGATTGAATATGTCGTAATGTGATATGAAGAAGTGCGGATTTGTTCCCCGCTGAGCTTGACTTTTTAGATAAAGTAATCGTGAGTTAACCGAGATATATCAAGAAGAAAAACTTCCGAATACAAACAACATCCACCCACATGCATTTGATCAGCGCCATGGATTATGTCTTATTCATAATACAATCCATAACCTTAAATCTCTCCATAGAAGTGAAGTCCCTAACAGCTTTAACATGAAAATTATTAAGATGATGAAGAAAATTAATAAGATTGTTTAAGATATTTATTACATAATTAATAAATATGTAATTATAAAAATTGTACAGACCTTTCTTTTGGACTGAATCAATTGCGACTGATTTTGCGTAAATTCTCCGATAGATTTACCATGGAGAACAGTACTAATTTTGTAATAAGCCGGCACCATGACCGCAACGGGAAGAACATACGTCAACGACACAAAAATTATGTTGTAGCTACAATGAAAAAAAAATATTTACGTGCGGAACCCACTAGATCAAAATCCGCATTAACTTACACATTTGAATGTAATCAGATCGATTATTAATGGAAAATAAAATTACTGTCACCAAAAATTTTTAAGGAATGTACATAATTATGCACATGTGTTTATTTATTCTAATAGATAGACCAATTTCGTGGACACCTTCCTGTTGCACGTATAGGCCAATAGTTAAGAGTCGTCAATGCTCAAGAAGAGAAAAAATACTCAAGAACAATTAAAAATCTGTGCAGTTTATTAATCCGTTATTTGTTTGTTAATAAAAAGTTATATTTACATTTTACGTCGTTCAATGAGCTCTATCTCATTCTCTCTTAAAAATTCAATACAATTTTAACGTAAATTATGACAAACACTAATGATAACGAAGTAGTTTTGAAACTAACAGAATTATCTTTTCAATAATATAAGCAATTAATAACTGTAGCACCACTTACGCGTAATCTATCTTAGACGTGGGGTACATGCCGTCAGGCCATTTTATGGAGCATATAACCCGTTCACCATCTAAATATCTGAAATTATATTTATGAAATACGGAAATCGTGACAGTAAATGAATAATAAAATATTTAAATAAATAATTACCTCTGCCGTCATCATCTAAAATTAATTATAGTAAACTAAAAATGCTATTATACTTTTTGACAAAGGATAAAATTCATCAACTGGACTAATATAATTGCTTTTAATCGACATAATGCAAATACTAAGTGTAAAATAGTTGTTAAGTAAAGAAGGCTAAATTAAACGCCAGGTTGGTCGGTCACACGCTGGTTTATTTTATAAGCAGCTCTCGTTGACGCCTCATAAAAAAAACCTTTGAATACCAACATTATACGTGTAACATCTCCTTCCCCTTTCTAAGTAAATACATAACATTTAACTAAAACTAAACTAACGTATCGGCGTAAGCTGGCGAGCACGCACGGGAACTGCTGGGGGTGACACTAGTGTCCTTTTACTCGTGCCATCATACCATACACCCGTAATCGATACATTATTGTTGGCTGGCTGAACGTCAGGAACGTACTCAGGTAATAGCAATTTAGCTCTTATATATAAATGATGTAAGTTACTTTTATCAATTCTTCTTTAACCATTCCTTCCAACCAACAAACACTCTTATTATCTAATTTTTTTATAAACCTTGAAAGTCTTGAAAGTCTTATTTTGCTTTATAGTTTTTAATCTGCGAGCACTGTTTCAGTTTATCGGTTTGAGCAATAGAAACGGCGGACGAGGGTGACGGCTCTAAATTGGACTGTTTGATTAGGTCTGATCGCGAATGTAATGAGTTACCGTATAGTTAACTCCCCCTTGATTTGTCAGAGATACTGTTTTAAGTATTTCTGTAATCAAATAAATAAACTTTTGCCTCTACCGTTTTTCTGTTTGCTTAATATTATCATGTTAAGGCCTTTTTTTGGTTATTATTAGAAAAATTTCTGACCGTCCTGTGTCTACATCGGTGCTACGGAGGTGCGATCGTATGTGTGCAGCGAAGGTATGTGTGCAGTACTCGTACGAACGACTTAATTTCAAGACAACAGATTTAGTCCCATAGGAGTTTTTTTTTTAAAGATAACATTCATTCCTGTACGCGTTCAGAACATTTAAAAACATCCGGTAATTGAACGGCCCCAAAAAATCGAAACGCAAGGAATGGAACAGCCGCGACGGCTGCGGGCGCAGTGGGGTAGAGCGCGCGGCGCCCGTCCCTTACCGACGCGCACACGATTTATGCAGTTCCTCACACATCGCCCTGCGCTACGAAATCGGAATGAATGGCTCTATCTCCCCGCATTAAAACGGTGATATACGATAATTGCGATTTAACATTGTATTATAGTTTTTATGACATATCTTCGACCTACCAAGGGGTCATACGATAAGAGCTTTAAGCTTAATTTTGTTCAGTACTGGGTCGGTGTTGATCGCGCGCGTGGCCATCGTCAGGCATATTGATATTATAGCAACTATTGTAAAACATTATATAGTAACAATACATAGTAATTTATGATTAACCCTGTTTTTTGATAGGTCGCTTATAACCTTAACCCAGTTGAAACGTATAACATGTGTGTAGGTTATCATTTATATGTTATAAATCGGATTGTTAGCTATTTGAATACAATAATCTTTCATCTTGTACGTCTAAATGTATACTTTATAACTTATTTTCTTAGATATTTCAATTAAATATTCTTAAGGAAATTATTGTTATGTCTTTTATTTCTTAATCTAATATTTATAAAACGAGCTCCACGCAGCGGCCCTTCTCGTCGCCGCGCTCCGCGCGCCCTCCGCGCCCCCCGCGCCCCCCGCGCCCACACACCCCACACCCCACTCGCCACCGCGCCCCCGCGACCCCCCTCACCCGCGCGTCCGCCGTCGTACGGCTTGCCTGCATCGCACGTCGCTCATGATAAACGGTCAGCACTGTTTTCGCTGCTTCTTACATATTCAATTTTATAATTCAAAGCGCATAAAAAAATTAGCGTAGCGCAATAGTCGTTTCGCAGACACTTCGGAAATACCACTATGGCATTGGTGTTAAAAGTTCGCTAAATATTCGCCGGCTAGCATTAATCCATTTCCATTTAACGTTTTCCTGATATAAATTGTATGACAGTTGCAAAACAGAAGTAGCCTCTGGTATAAAATTCCAGTATTAATTCGTTTAACTCGAATACTTGATTAGTAAAAATTTAATATTTTTTTTGATGATTCATTTAACACTGATTTACCAAACTGTATACCCCTCGCCCTCGCCCCCGCTATGTTTAGCAAATAAGTTCTCAACGGTTGGCAACTGGTACTTGTAAACAATCAATTGTTATTATTCTTTTTACGCAACCTATATTTATATTTATCTCTGCTCAACCCTAAGGTAGACTGGCAGAGAATGCCATTTGGCACTAAGTCCACCTCATGTACAAATGAGTGCATTAAACTTTAAATAAAATAAATAATAATAATTTGTTTATTAAAGGTCACGGAGAAATCTGCACGTATCCGAAGCTGGGCAAGAGACGCCTTTTCTATTAACCGATCAAGTTCTTTATTAATTTTTACTTTTAATAATAATAGTAATTCTATTTTATATTCAATAAAAGAGTCCAAATTAGCGGAAAAAACCCTTTTAAATTATTTTTTCATTGACTAAACTATTTTATTAGGGTCCAGAGGATATATGCAAAGCTTGCACAGCGGGGTGCAAATTCTAAATTAAAATAAAGTATAAAGTCTCGTCTCAATAGCAAGCACCGACCCCTTTCCCCTCGCTCCTTTCCGCAACGAAAACGTCAAGGTCACCCGTACGCTCGGCGTACGTGAGGAGCAGCCACACTACACCCCCCGCCCCGTGTCTATAGTAGTACCTATATAATCCATTGAAATTTTTTGTTGTAATACAATGGCAAGTTTATTATAATTTAACTATGCGTCTTTGTGAAATAAAATTAATCACGGAAGCGATAACTGTTTTTAAAATCGGAAAACAGATCACCGATAACAACCTTTCGCGATCATATGTTTGCTCATCTCGCATCTGTTATAAAAAAAAATTACTAGCGTCACCGTCATCCGCCTTACTATCGTCAATAAAATTTATTTTATCTTTAAACGTACACATTCCACCTAAATGCCTTTTACGATTACACATTTTACACTTATAGTTTTAAAAACTTGGTATATAACTGGACTTTGTTATGTGATTCCGCACACTGCACTTCTCTCTCTACTACGAACACTCCGTCCCAGGACGCTGCAGCCGCACGATCTCCGCCGAAACAACTGCCTTTACCAGGATTACTTCCCGGTGGTCCAGCGCTAACAACTTGTCGCGTACGTGTCCCTGCACTATGCACATGATGAACTTATCGTACAAGAACTCTTCCAAGTTTTCAAACTCGCTGTACCAATCCAATCCTCTCATTCTTACTGCCCATTGAGTGTGACCTTCACCCGTTCGCTGCATAGACGGATATTGAATAGATTTTTCGGCGAAACCCATCCGTTTCGGTGTAAAGTGATCGTCAAATAATATTAATACATCTCTGTAATCATTCAATGAGTTTCTTCGGCAGTGCCAGTTTATCAGTACGGTGGCTGAAGGAAGCGTTTGTTATTGCACGTCGCTTGACCTTGACCGCGTGGTCGGTTATGACGTTGGCGACGAAGCGCTGGTCGTAACGCGATATATAGCTGCACCAGTTCGGTGACATACGGCCGTACGTTACTAAACCACCGAACATTACTCCCCAAAACATTTCATTTCTCAGTATCGCGTGAATTCGCTCGTCACCACTGTAAGTGCGGAAGGTTAAAGTAAACGCCAGGGTAGTCGGTTGCACACTCATTTATTTTATAAGCAGCCCTAGTTAATGTATCACGAAACAAATGTCGGAATACCGACATTACACTTATAGCAATAGTTAATGTGAATTTAGTGAGAAAACTGAGATAGTCTCTAGTATCAACTGCGAAGATTCGAAGAAGAAAGAACCGCTGAGTGAATATTGCAAGAGGCACCTCCTTTTCTGTGTTCCCTGTGTTGTCGCTAGGTGCACGAGTCCTGAACATATAGTGTATTTAAGATAAAGTCAATATTTGATTAAGACCTACTCTGATAGTTTACCAAATTTTTCGAATACTTATTATTTCTTTTCTTTTTTTTTTTAATAAAGACAGCCCCATACCCTTTTACTCTTAGTAGAAATAGGTAAATGGGACATTGGTCAAAGTAAATTTTAATTTGTAGTAACTGTTATAGAAAAGGGTATGGCCTTTATTTGTTTGACCAGTGTTTTGAAAACATTCTAATATATTTTTTTCTAATTTTTTCATGCTAATATAAATTTCGAACAAAGATATTATTATAATAATAATATTATTCTGTTTAATTTAAAGATCTTAATCTTAAATTTAAAACCAATCCAAGTAGAATAGACTAAAATGATTTAAATCTTTTTAACAACTTCTGAAACTATTTACAAACAGACAAACTATATATATATATGTATATATATCTATACATATATAACGCATGCATATATTATAAAATTCGCGGACCCATACATCCAGAAATAACTTTCACTAACAAAAACAATAGAAATGAACATATTAAACGTCGCGACAACCAGCATACGATACCATGTAAGGAAAAATTATGGTAAAAACAACTTAAGATCTGATAGAGCGCAGTTATGCAATAAATTAATATATATGAAACAAAGGCGTTCGCTTGATATATTTAAAAGAAAACTTTTTGAATATATAATGAAGATTTTGAATCAGTTCAATTAATATTAAATTTTGATCTTGGGCCAACGCCTAAAACAAAAACGGCGGACATGGTTCTTAGTCTTATCTAATTATTTAGTTTTTTTTTTGATTAATCGTTCGTCCTCATGTAAGTGACGAATTGTCTTAATGACATATAATGTTCTAAAAACCGAAATTAAAACACTACTAGAACTGCAAAATAACATTTTAGTTTTGATTGTTGCAAAGCTTGTGTTATGTAAATGGTATAAAAAGTATGTTAGTAAAGCTATTAAGACAATTTTAAAAGTTACTAGTAACGAATTGTAATACACTTGGCACCGCACTGTTTTATATTGATTATCTTCTTGCATTAAAACCTTAATAAAATAAGAATATAAATCACAATTAACAAATTTGTACAGCAACAGTCGCCACACTAGGAGTAAATTCACTTATTATTAAGAGGTTTCGTTTGTTTAACACACCAATATTTAAGTCTTGTTCTTGCCACCTATAGTTAACTTAAAACATTCGCCACATCCGATATCGACACGTCACAAATTATTATTAGTTTAAGCTAAGTCATACATACGAGGGGTGATCAAAAAGTAATGATAAACGGGTATTTCTAATAAAGGTAAAAATAAAAAAAAAAAAATTTTCTCCTCTTCGGTCCTTCACTACTTCCCAGCTAAAAAATTATATAAATAGGACGTCATTTGGAGGAGCTACATTCATTTCAATACCAGCAGTCGGAGACTCTGCTCCTCCATATTCTACGGTGGCACGGTGGTGCAAAGAGTTTAAGATAGAACATCCACAGAACATGAACGTTGCGAGGGACGCCCAACCTCGTCCCTCACTGAGGAAAATGTGAAAAAAATCGAAGACATCGTATTAGCAGACCGAAGAGTAACCGTCCAACATTTAGCTGAGGTCACAGGGATCTCATATGGCAGCATCCAAAGCATTTTGACCAGCAAAATTAATATGAAATAGGTCTCCGCGCGTTGGGTACTGAGAGTGTTAACGGACGAACAAAAGAAAAAGCGAGTTGGCATTTCAAGAGCCAATCTTGCAAAGTTCCAGGCTGACCAAGTTTTTTTTTGTCTGAATTTGTGACCATGGACGAAACATGGATCCATCATTTTGGTCCTGAGACCAAAGAACAATCGATGATTTGGAAAAGTCCACCCTCACCGACCCCGAAGAAGTTCTAAGTCTCGAGCTCAGTGGGCAAGGTTATGGCGTCCCTTTTCTGGGATGCTGAGGGAATCATGATAGTTAATAACCTGGAAAAGAGAGCTACTATAACGGACTCTTACTACGTTGATCAAATAAGACGATTGCGAGAAGCCATAAAGGAAAAAAGACGGGGCAAACTCCGAGCGAAAGTCCTGTTTCATCAGGACAATGCTCCTGCACACAAAGCCGAAGTTGCGATGGCTGCCATTTGTTACGCAGGCTTCGAACTGGTCGAATACCCGCCCTATTCTCCAGATTTAGTCCCCAGCGACTTTTATTTGTTCCCTCGGCTCAAGAAAGACCCCAGGGGCAGGAAATTTGAGGATGATAGCGAGGTGATAGCTGCTGTAGAGGCATTTTATGATAGCCAAGATAAGATTTTTTTTAAAGGGTATTTTAGGTTTAGGGAATCGTTGGACTAAATGTATTGATTTGTTAGGAGACTATGTAGAAAAGTAATTTAAACTAGAATCGTAGATTTATTACACTCATTATCATTACTTTTTGATCGCCCCTCGTATATTATTGTCGACACTATAAATTCTTAACTATATAAATAAGTATTAACACAATTTATTGGTTTAAATTACATACACATGTGTACCTTACAGAGGTAAACACACTACATTACGTTATATACTAGCTAACTGGACAGATTAAAAATGCTTTAGCCTTTATTTAATAACAATAAAAATAAACGTCTGCGACATTTCACACATAGTACTCTGATCCCAAAATAGATTGCTAAACAGCAATTGTAATATGAGTTATCAGAGATCTATATACATAAATATATATACTTAAATAAATACTTAAATATAGATAAACAATTAGACGCTGAATAAACATAAACTTCCTGAGCGGGAATCGAACCCGCAATCCCTGGCGTACGTTAATACGTTCACGTATTACGTTAAATATTAAAAAAATTAAAACAATTACGCTTCATAAACAAGACTTATAAAGAGAGTTTAAGGTTTCGGCAAAAGCGCAAAACTTAAAAATTAGGAATATGAATATTATTACTTACTTCTCCGTGTAAATTTCTGAATAAATTAATGTCGGCAAAGCGAGTAGTATGCTGGAACACCATAAGGTAAGAATCGTCCTCTTGACAATTCTTTTGTTAAGTCTGTGATGAAGCGGCTTCACAATAGCCATGTACCTAAATAAATATAAAAGACTAAAATTAATAATGTCTATTAAATTTATTAAAGAAGATTAAGTGTATTTCCCTTATGTCTGTACCTGGCTAAAAGTTGTTTCTTTTTCACGGCGACCGTAAACTATTAAATATGCATAACGCGACCTAAGATCTGTTCACGTTAAATTATTGATATTCAATAAAATATCGACACTTTAATGGAAAACAATTGCGTACCTTGTTAAAAACAAAATCAAAATGTACGTTGAATAGGTAAAATTAGCACAATATCATTTTTTTTTAATAAGTCAATCATATAAATGACATTGATGAATAATAATATTCTAGTATGAGTTTTTTATTTATATCTTTATGCGCAAAACTATTGAATGTAATTTCAATTAATAATAATAAAATAATTTATATTGAATACATTTCACTTTATAAATTTATGTGTACATAAAATTATTCAATAATAAGATCAAGATTTATTGCTATTAAGATTTAATTACATCGAAATAACTTTATCGGACCTTGCGTTGTATTGCGTAGGTTGTATACGTGTTCAATTCTAAAATATGGATAGCAAATTAAGGCACTGTTTTACGTACCGATCAGCAGTAATAGCAACGAGGGTGAAAATACCAGCGGATACTGTCAGATTGGATATGAAATTGGTTGCTCGGCATGCAGCAGAACTGAATGGCCAATTCATGGTTATAAGAAAGGTGCCAAAAGGCGCACCATAAAGTGTTGCCATCAATAAATCCGCCACAGCCAGGTTTACTAAGAAGGAATTGGTTACTGTTCTCATCTCTCGATACGCTGTCAAAAAAACAATAATTTTAATACGCCGAATATTCTATATTTCAATAATATTTTTTTTGCATGAATATATAATAAGGTTACTTATTTTAAACGATGTCATACAAGCATTGACAGTTGTTGAATTTCGAATTTTTCAGCTGTCTTAAAGTTCCGGTCACCGGCGACACCCGTGGCATTTAACATGTTAAAAAACAACGATTGAAATCAAGCGATAAAAATTTTGTATCACATCTGTCATTCATTGTATTTTCATCTTTAAGTAATTCACATATCCAAAAGAAAACTGTATGTAAGAATACTCCAAAAAAGATAAAAGAGAAAAGGAACTTACCGAGGCCTATCCATATAACTAAGAAGTTTCCGACAAATGCAAGTAGTAGCATGACTCCAAAAACTACGAACCAAGAGTACTGTCCCCACAATGGTGCGTAGTTAGGCTTCATGCCCAGATTGATACAGTCCTTAATTGTTGCGCTGCCAATGGGAGCAGTGAATGTAATAATTATCTAAAGCTTAAATAATACATAATATTTAAACAAATTTTCTATATTTAAACCGTACATTATATTACGAGTATATAATCAATGGATTATTTATATTAAATTATTTTCATCTTCTAGATCAAAGCTAATATCTTAAAAAGGACTAAATTTTGTACAGTTAAGCTAATAATAGTTAAACTGTATAATATCATTACTTAAATTAATGTTTTTTTATAAGAAAATTCCGCAAATTTAAATCTTAATGTTATTTTGGATGTGGACTAAATTTTGATTTATTTCCAAAATTAAACAATATTGTAAAAACATCACAAAATTTATAAATAATTTGAAAAAGTAAAAACTTATTGCTATGTTAATCCATTAGTCACAATTGGTTTAGAATATAACTACTAAAAAATATTATTTAAATACATAAGCATAATATATTACATGATATTAATCGTTTCCCAAAAATGCGTATTCTTTCGTAACTGTGAGTAAAAGAAAATCCTAGAAAATTGGGTCGTAAAAATTATTATGACTATGACAGTTAATTTATTTATTTTTATTAATTCCCTAACCGAAAACTACAAACTAATCGTCGTAGAAATGAATAGTTGCGGTTGAACCTATAACAGTCTCCATTGATTAAAATAAAAAAAAAGATTAATATCGGTGCTTTTGTATCGCTACGACATTAGTACATTAGTACACAAAATAACCATAATCTACACAAACACACAATACGCAGAAATATAACTCCGATAAACACATTGAAATATTTCAAATCTTTACTACACTATTCTAAACTTACTTCAAGTCCTTGTCTTCTTGGATCTGTTTCGGCAACAAAGCCAGCATCTGGGTGACGTTGACATTGACCCTCGATGCGTTCCGCTCGTCGAATTGTCGCACGCAGTCGAAGTACTTTTCAATTCCCATTTTGGAATCTATTTCTTCAATTGTTTTTAACACTTTTTATGAATGCTATCGTCATACGAGACACTACAGTTTTAGAGATATGTAATGCAAACTCGAATTTATTACATAATTATTAAAAATCACAACTGAAAAATATTTGTAAATGATTTAAAGTTGATAACATAAATTTAAATTGTTCATAATAAAAAGTAGACATTTGCAAGTACAAGTTCTAGACAAACTACGAATAAGCGCATGTTTCTAAACAACGTTACGTTTAAAATTACAAGTTGTAAACCTTCATGTGATATTATACCTTCTACTCACTTTCACTAGCATCACATAGAAGAACAAAATAATGAAATTCACAGGCTTAAACAAGGCGCATTTTCTAAAGAGTAAAATTAAATTAATTTTGATATTATTTAGACAACTTCTAAAAGTAGATGAAATATTGTCTTGTGTATTGTATTGTGTTATAAGTTGTATTTTGAGAAAGCTGGTATTCAACCGTGATCGAGGACTGAAAGTGTTTCCCGACCTTCTCACAGACAGTCTATGTATTGATAATCGGCTATAGTATTTCTAAATATTTTTTTTTATTAGGAAGAGTATGCAAACAAGCGAGCGGTTCATGATGTAAACTGATTACCGCCGCCCATGGACAGCTGCAAAAGCTGGGGAGGCGCAACTGCACTGGTGACCTTTAAGGGGGGGAGTGTTATTTTATTGAAGGTCTCTAAGTTGTATCGTTTCGGAAATACCGCGCCCGAGAACTGATTCGACATTGCGGTTATGCGTTGTAAAAAAATTAGTCTAAAACGCACATTGGGAAATTGCTGATCATCCAGGTGATGAGGATGTAATTTCGCGTCTTGCCGTGTACTGCGATGGTGGAATGTAGCGGCTGGAATTGTTCCGAACAACTGTAAGTGGTATGCTTTATGTAAAATTCATATGAACGCAAAATCTCTCCGCGGGGTTATAGGGTCAAAGTGATTTGAAAAGATCTGGTCGTAGACGGTTCGAACTACATTCCGTTATATGTTTTAAATTACAAACATTTTTAATTAGTTTAAACATGTAATTTATGTATGCCTCGAGTCTGTTTAAAAAGCCGATCAGCGAGAAAACACATGGTTGGAGTCATCGGAAAATATCTTCATGTCAGAATTGGTTATGATTTATTTTATTAAATGAATAAGGCGAAAATTCGAATGTGTGTACGTGATATATCCAAAAAAGTGCTTTATGAAATACCGGGAGCAGAATAATTTTGTCCTTTCTCAATCTTAGCAATTATTCAGGATTATAACACCTTATTTATGCAACTTCACAAAATGTATAAAAATTTTAAGTTTATTTTTCAAATATTAAAAACGACATATTTTGTTTTCTCTCCAATAGACCTTTGAACTATCACGGTTATTTATTAAATATATTAAATTAATACTCACTAAAATAACATTTAGAATACTGATTTATATTTACTTTTTTGTCCCAAATATATGTATTGATTAAAACTATCAAAACACACTTATTTTTAAGTAACTAACATAAGTTTTACTTGGAAAGCGTTATTTATATACAAAGCTCGTAAACAATAAGATTATTTGAAATTCTGCGTCCACTTCAAACTGTCTGAACTACATATTAATCAAACACGTATATACGTTAATACACTACACAATTATTAAGCGAAAATAAATGAAATAATTTTGGAAACTTTCGAACTTTCCCTATTGCAGCATTCGTCGCGATTTCCCAAGGAATGCACGACAGCGCGTGTAGACAGCTTCGCGCTCCGAACCTCACTGTGACTTCTGACTTCACCCACCGACTCTTATGTCCATATAATAAATGGAATGTCGCTAGAATTTTTCTTTCTACATCAAATTTTTTATCTTCTAAAAAAATGACAAAAATCTACTTTTATTATTACAACACAGTCAAAAATATAGTGATTATTAAATTTTGCAATTAATATCATTTGTTATTGGGTGACGTAAATGTGCTTTCATTGATGCTATTTTAAAAACGTTATGTTTATTACAAAGGATTTGACATTGATATCACATTATATAAATAACAACAAAATCTTGGTTACAATAAACATTATTTCATAAACTTTTTATAGCTCTTACAGTGGGCCCTTGACTTTCCGCATAATTGGATCATGACATTGTGTTCGAATGTTGAATGCTCAAAAGTAGAAGGATGTAACGAATTATGCACGGAGAACTGCATGCTTTTAAATATTTATATATAAACATGTATGCGTAATGAAGTTAAAAAGTCGTGTTATGTGCCTTCAGGTGTTTAACATGGAGGGTCAGTTTAATACCACCCTTTTTACTTTTTTATTGATAAAGATTTCTATAACATGCTATGTATTTCTCAATCAATCTTAGATGAAAAAGTTGAGTTTTTAAAAATGTGCGAAATAGCGAATTGTGCGAAATTCGAATGTGCGAAAGTCTACGTTCGCTTGTACATTATTATTAAAATTTTTAAATATTATATTAATAATATTTAATTTAAAATTTATTACGATTGATTTCCATCTTATCAGTGT
>DWQX01002078.1:0-23604 GCA_018245475.1 Pharmacophagus antenor
GCTTCGATAAAGCTGTAATGGTCACTGTGACTAGCAGCATCTACTTCTCCGAATCCAGCAGCAGCAGCAGCAGCGTATTTTATAATCACATCAATATCGTACGGGCTGTCAGTACGTTAATTATTATAAATTATTCATAGAGGCCCCAGATACATGTTAAATGATGACGCTGGAACCAGTGTGACATAGGATACAATTTTTTTTGTAAAAAACTTAAGGAAATGCTTTGTACGTTATCTTTCTATAATTATTTTTTACTAATAAGGGAAAATTTTTTCAACAATATATTTAATTTTACGAAATATTTAGTTTTACGAAAAATTAACGAAATCACTTAGATTACTCTGTGGTTCCAGTTCCTTGTCAAATAAAAATCCTTACAAAGGTTTCCGAAAATAGAAAAAATAAAGTTGAAATTGCTCATGTACTTTATTTACTTACAAGGACTACTTAAATTACGTTATTTAACACATTGAACGCAGAGTCTTTAGCACAATTAATTTTCTATTATTCGATAAATGATATTACATGTATGAATAAAGTTTATTTTTTAAATAGCTATTACATTCAATAAAATATACTAGTCCTTATTATTTTAAAATTAACGATGGTAATAATGATAAGCGATAATACAGATAAACGACGTTTCTTGACTTTTTTAATTTGTAGCTATCGATCATCGGTGACTCACGTGACATTCAACATGTTAAAGCGAAATGATTACAGTTTCGTGGTTATAGATTTTATATTAATGCACTATAAGACATGATGTTACTTAATAATAATACATTAGAGGCGGTGAATATAGAATATATTAGTTGTGGAGTTGTATAATAATATATACATTTTAATGAAAACTAATAAAACTACATTAATATACAGCACCATACAAGAACTAAGTTTTAGTTTCACATGACTACGAAAATTTTTAGACTAATATCTTATGCAAGTATTACGAGTTCAGATTATTGTTACATAAATATGAAATATGAATTAATTTCTGAAATGCAACAAAGAAAAATATGTAATTAAGAAAACAAACAACAAAATCCATAATCAAAATTATTTGTCCAACTTTCGACAATAATACAAATCTAGTACACTTTTATGGTGATTTTACTCTTATGAATTTATGAAAGAGGAAATAATGTTAAAATAATATGAAATTTACAACATAACATTAAATTTGAAGGGTAAACCTGATGAAATGGCATGTTGAGCTTGTATTATCGCATACAACACGCTCTTATAATTACCGTACGCACTGATTATTTTTAACACCAATTTTAATAAAGTTTATACTAAAAATTTATATAAAAAGTATAAAGTATATTGCAAGTTATACTGTTTTTAACATTTATATTTATATAATGATGTCCTGAATATAATATGTGATGCAAAAAATAGAAAAATGTTGCAGATTTCTGTATGTATTTTGGATTAGTGGCTTCTAACCAATCAGATTAGTTCATTTAGGTGAAACAATTTAGGAAGTGTTTAAATTGATGAATGCCCTTGGACTAAACTACAGAGCTCTTTTACAATTAGAATGTTAATTAGTCTTTGTCTGTTCTATTTGAATAATAACTATTATATCGTAAATATTGGACATCTAAATATTCCAATAAAGGTCACTATTGATAAGATTGAATCAGAATTTATTTAACTTCACTAAATGTTACAGGAATGACATCGTACTATGGACAATGTAATATGGGACACTGAAGATTATAATTTTCCAAAATAGTGTTCCATCGATGTTTTAGGATAATAAGTTAATAATTACACAGTAATAAGACAAAATTAAAAACACTTGTACATAAAATAATTATTAAGAATAATAATAGACAGGATTTATTGCTTAAATTCATTGCTATTCTGCGCCGTTACACAACGTAGTTAAAAATATTGCGCATAAGCTTTAAATTATTTCACAAATAAATAAAAATCGGTAAGCGACTAAAAGCATCATAACATTGATATTCTCAATATCGTACATAACGTAATTTATAATAATTTACTTTAGTTATATTGAACTAAATATTATTATATAGTGTTACGACGTTAGCAGTCTGGTATATTTTCATAAATCAATATTATAATAAATTGCCTCCTATAAGTATCTCTATATATAAACTAATAATACTTCTATAATGTATGCCCAGCTTAATTTTAACAATCAATAGGGAACACATAGCAGTCTTAAATTTAGAAAACTAGTTTCGTTCCGATTTAAGTCTTTGTAGAGACGAAAAAGTCACTTTGACCATTTCGGTAGCTGTCCGACTATGTAAGGAGTGTCAAATTTGGAAATTGTGTACTAAATTAGTTAATTCTACAGCGAAAATATAAGCAATCCAAATAAACTGAAGAATGTTTTATATTAAACCAAGTATAACATTTATCTTATGTGTGGAATGCAATATCTTTGATTATAAAGGTAAGAACTGAATAAATTATCATATTTCATAAGACATTCAAAATTTTTGTGGTAAAATCCATTGATATAATTAAATGTTAATGGCACTGACTGATTGATCTTTATTTTTCGGATCACTTTTATCATTATTTGCATTTGTTCAGGTCCGAAGTAATTAAATGAGAGAAAAAATGAATAATCGTCAATTAATGTGAGACACCGTATGCCTTGAATAATTAATGAAATAATTTGTAGGATACTTTAAACTTACTTTACTAAGTTAATGTACAAATTTGTAGTTAACACAAACTGTTAAAATACATTAAAAGTTTACCACATTTAATTTACGTGAACACTATTAATGGAGATTAAAAATAAAAATAAATTAATTAACCATAAACAGAAATAATATTTTTTTACAAAGCTTTAGTTTTCATACTAAAAATAAACGTATTAAATTAAGGCATGTAATTAATATTTATATCACAGATACCCGAGGAAGATATAATATCTCTCGCCTTGGTATAATTCATCGAATATTTTTCGCTTTAATAAATATGAAAAGCACAAAATCGTTCTTACAAAAATAATAACACAATTTTTTTTTCTCGTAGCATTACGGGAAATAAATAAATATTAACCAACTTAAACTTGGAAGTAGTCGCTGACGATGCCGTCGGCACCGCTGTTAATACTGCTTTTCGCTTCCCTGTTAGTGGGGACGTTGATTTTCTCGTAGCCGGCGGACGAGTCCGATCTCTCGACACCCGACTTCATCACGACTTCGTTGTTCACTCTCTCATACGGTGGCTCTTTCTGCGATAGTTCAAAATATTTCACACTCTCGTAGTTGGGATCTCTTTTTGATCTTACCGAGTCGTATTTCGAATCGTTCGACCTAACCGATTCATATTTAGGGTCTTTGCATCGCAACGATTCGTAATTAGGGTCCTGCGCGTTAACGCTCTCGTAGTTTGGGTCTTTGGGCCGAACTGACTCGTAGTTCGGATCGGACTCGCTGCCAGTCGTGTAAAAGGGATCATTAGTCATAGATTCATAATTTGGCTCCAACATTCCCACCTCGTTATTATTTGTAGGCCAATTGTTGTATTTAACATTTGTTTTGTTGACTGTTGAGTAAGTCGGCTGCACTTTGTAGTTGGGTGCGATTGTGGCATACGGGGGTGTCGGCGGTTGGTTTGTCAACACTTCGTAATTAGGATCCGAATCGGAGGCGTTGTTGTCCTGCTTCTTGATGTGCTCGTAGCCGGGATCGCTGCTTATTATGCTGTTGGGTCCGCTGTCGCTTAAATTATTTAATTTTAATAAATTATTATTTGTAAACGTGGATAGTACGGTTTTGTTCACATCTTTGACGGTCTCGTATCCGGGATCTTGGTTTTGTGAACTTGTGCGTTCTTTGTGCGTTATCGTCTCGTAGCCGTGGTGCGCCAGTTTCTTGCGATCAATAGTTTCGTAGCCCGGATCGTCCCCGCGATACTTCAGTGCGTCGCCGTCGTGTTCGTTCGAAAATTCTTTCAGTGTTTTAATTGTCTCTTCCGCTTTCGGTTTCGACTTCTTTATAACTTTCGCGTACATTTCTTCAACGTTACGCGATGGACTTTCCGTGACGCGTTGTTCAGAGTTTATGCTCGTATTCGCTTCGGCTGACGAGTAATCACTGTACCCCGGGCAATCGATAGAGTTGTACAGATTGTCTGTGGTTATCTCCTGTTGATCTATATCGAAGTTGAGCTCCTTGGCGACTAGCGGTCGAATGATATCGCCCGAACTAAACCTGTGCTTCTCAACAGGATAGTTGCAACCGTAGAAGTCCGAGGAGCTCACGCAGCTATTGTTGCGTTGGTGTTTCTCGTTTAGACTCCGGCGAAGCTTATCGTGATTGAAGTGAAGGTCACCTAGAAATGTCAACATGTCATTAAATTGTATATTAACACAACACGTCAAGTTATTCGCGATAACGAATATGTAAACAGTTATACATAATATTAGATCAAAAATGTTAAACAAAAGTAGTAAACAGTTTACAATCACACAACAGTTGAACAGATTTATTTTTAGTTATAGAACTATAAACACTTGTTCGGATCACCCGGAAAATAGATTAGACGCAAATGTTAAAAAATGATAGTAACACCCCTTACTTGTCTGGTTAAGGACAGTATTGACGTTTCCTCGTTGTCAGTTTACTTATAAAAAGTTTGCTTGCTTATATACGGACCTGTACTCGATATGCGTTGATGTCGCTGCGCGTCACGTTGCACAAGTGGCGGCGCATGCGCTCCGTGCGTAGCGTGCACTATATGTGTGGAGTGCGCAGCGTGAGTGGCGTGCTGTAGGTGCGTTGGGTGCGCTCCGTGAGTAGTACTCGTTATGTGCGTTGCATGCGAGGCGTGCGCTCCGTGCGTGGCGTGCGAACCGTGCGTGGCTTGCGGCGGAGGCGGCAACGGAGAGTTCGCTACGCGCTTCTCTGGCTTTGGTGAGCCCAACGCACCGGTTGAGTTTGAACAGGATGATGATGACGCTGAACACAATTTACTAGTTAACAAATGAGCATATACAATATATATTATAAATATTGGCCACGGTTATACTAACAACTGTGATCAAAATATTATATGATAAAAACAATTTTGAATGCACCTCATAGATAATAATTATTTATTAATAGATGACATGCTTTACTAAACTATTTATTTTCTGAAATATTAGAACAGCAATGTAAATAAAATCATACATAACATGTTGACACAATGTATTTTATTATTCTTTAAACAAAAAAAATATGAAATAAAATACGGCTCATCAATTACCTTGTCTAGAGTGCGTAGAGTGTGACGTTGACGCTCCTATTTCTGGCGGAGCACTCCTTCTTTATACAAAATATTAATTTTATAACGTATAATAAAACAGAAATAAAAAAGCTGTAAAGCAAAAATATACAAGTATAAAAATATGTTCTAATGTTTGTAGAAATTTAAGTAGGCAGTGTCTATGCACAAATAGATACATGATGGTTGAATGCAGATTGTAACTATTAGTTACTTTTATTTTAAGTATAAATAACTATTCTAGTAATTATAATGAGAACAAAAATCACATCTAAATGTTTTTCAAGTGCTTTACGCGATTCTTTTATCGCACAATTTTTTATTTTACCATGCTTACCTAGCGGTATGGTCACTTTGCAAGGCAGTGGCGGTTACAGGTGGGGTAGCGGGTGAGACGTCACGCCGCCTCGGCTCAGGCGCTATTTGCGCATACGTATCTGAACCCTCGCCGACGCTGGCCTCCTCTATAGCCGCGTACATTTCGTCTAGAAAACGTATTTCTTACAACAAATTACAAGCTTATAAAGTTTATAAAACTTGGCATATTAAAAAACTACCCGCCTAAAAAAACTATTTTTTTTTATAAAAATATTAAGACTATTTGTCTCCAATTACACAGGATATTAAGTAACAATAAGGCCGAACGTGGTGAAGTATGTTAGCTAACAAATTGTGTCTCATGATGATACAGAGGAAACAACAATTTCATTATAAAGGTGGATAAACAGCACGAGCTACCCTAGGCGCATTCGAAACCTTTCAAACATCTATACTTTATTGGGGCGAACCGAAAAAAGCTATGAAATTTTAAAAATATAACAAATAGGAGTTAAGGACATTCAAGAAAAGAGTTTACTTGTTTCTTAAAGATAAAAGACGAACCATCTGTGATACGCCTAACATTGCAGCTGTCTGTGGGCGACGGTGGTCACTTTCCATTACGTGAACCGCTCACTCGTTTACTTTACGTATAGAAAATATAGTTACCCGAGTCGTCGGAGACAGTGGCGTAATGAGGCTGCCCTGGCGGCTTTATGCTTTGCGCTCTGATGTTACTTAACGGCTCCCGCACCGAGATGCTCGTGTAACCCTCTGAAGAAAATTCCCTTTTAAATTTAAGTAAAAAAAAATTATAAGTAAAGCTAATTTCATACACCATGCGGTCTTTTATCCTGTGTGTACTATAGCTTATTGCTCATTAAGATTACAAAGACAATACAGACTGCTGAATTCAATACAGAAGTATTTATTTATTCTTTGTGTAAACATATAACGTGCAAAATCCTTAATCGCATTCTCTCCGTATCAATAAATATGTGAAAAAATAAAAATTTTATGAAAAACATAATATTCTTTCACCTGTGGAATATCATTATCACTTTTTCACAATTAACCTTTTTTCTCGCCGATGGGGTTATCCTTGCGTTCAATTGCCACCATCATGAGTCATTTGGGAACAAGAATGAGCCCAGTCAAATAACAATGAGGCCGTAGATTGTGAAATGGCTCTCATAAATATACCACGCAGTAATATCGCAAAGCTATTATAGCGTCAGATTGAAATTGTGAGTGATAGCTAGACAGGCTGGTCTAAATACTCTTCCACTACGCATATTAAAGTGTGATAAAAATTAAATGGCCAAGTGCGTGTCGAACTCGCAACGCCAAGGGTTCCGTAACAAAAAGACCCATAAAAACACGTTACCTATATTATTTTTTTTTTTATGTGTTGCTATAGTGGCAACAGATATACACAATCTGTGTAAATTTCAATTTTCGGATTGTTACGGTTTATGAGATGGAACCCGCTGACAGACAGACGAGCATACAGACGGACGGTGGAGTCTCAGTAATAGTAATATGGTTCCGATTGTCAACCTTTGGGTACGGAACCCTAAAAAGTAAATTATGATAATAGACTCTTACTGGTGGAATCTGTAGAATCTCCACTAAAGTGAACTGGGTTATCAGTGTGCGGGCGAGGCGACGGTGGTGTAATGTACGGCAGCTCCTGACTCGACGGTAGCTGCCCGCTGATTGCAACCGATGCTGATATTATTACAGATTCTGAAAATATGTTCATAAAGTTTGTAACATTTGATAAAAATTGCAGTGTAAAACGCATTGCTAAATGTAATAGTTTATATTATCTATGTAATAGTTTAGAGTTTACCAAGAGAAGTGTTATAAATTTAACTTATTTATCTTTGTACCCCCGCATAATTGTACATCTATGGTATTATAGCTTCCACGAGGCAGAATGAATTTTAATATAGTTTTTTTTTAATTGCTAGAAATATATCTTGAACTAGTGATTGCGACTGTAAATATTAATAATTTCTCAGCTGTTTAAAAATTATCACTTTCCTTATTTTACATTTAAGAGATTTTTGTTTGTAGAGGGAGTTTCAAATTACTAATTTTATAATGTAGATAAATTATTTATTTGCAGACCTGGACCGGGTTGACTTGCTTCACGCTCGTCTATTTGAATATCTCTCTCCGATTCCTGGTCAGGCGTAATCTCAACCGTGCTGGGAATAGAAATATATATATTACGAATAAATATTTGTTCTAGGGCACATCCTGCGTGGTGCAACGGCTAACATCTGTCTTAATAAAACGGGGCAACCCAGTTCGATTTCATGACCTCATAAGGGGTGGAGTTATGGTGATAACAATTGTTTTTTACGACTCCTGTCTAGCTACCACCTTCATTTTATCAATCTGCTGCCTTCACCTTGTCCATGACAGTAATGTGTTCCGGAAGTTAACTCCGGAATATAACAATATCAATTAAATTGAGCTAACATAATAAGTAGGTATATCTCTTTGTTGCAAGGGGCTGTCTGTTACAAAAATGATGATACTTTTGATGGTTTCATAACAGCTGTCTACGCTGGTCGCCTTGAGACATTGAATGATATGTCACATTGCTGCAATATCTACAGTGTCCTTTTAATCGGAACTTAATAATGTATGCACTGCTACTTGTAAGACAAAAATATCCGGTACGGTGTCACCTTCTTATTGTTTAAGGAGAAAGGATCTACTATTAGCAAGTAGACTTACTACTATTATACCACTTAATGTCGAGTGTTAATTAAATTGGTAATTTTCGTTACACCGGTATTCATTAAAACTAGATTTACACATCTGTGGAATATTTCGCAACTATAGTCGGTTTCTGTATTCTTTTGCGTCGTTTAAGCACCCACATAACTTTATTTAGTCATATGTAATAACCATTAAAATGTCTTAAGTACGAAAATTACTGCCCTGTTGTATTAAATGTAAGTATAAAATAATCATTACTTGTGCGGCATTCAAAGCACATCGAGTGTCCGACAATTTGTCTTTGAGTCAACAAATATGTCATCTTGTTTATTGTAGGCGATAAAACGTTCAACGTCTTGTGAGAATTAGTTATTTTATTTACGATTACAACAAATATTACATATTGTTTACGATAATTATGATACCAGACTATATCATATAATGTAAACGAATTTAATTAAATTATAACTTATATTTTGAATGGAAACTTCCTGCGACCGGCAAAATAAATTTAATCAGCGAACCAATCTTATCATGTTTAAAAACCTCAGTGATCTTGCAGTCGTTAAAATGAAAGATCTGTTTCTTATAATCCATTCACTGAAAGTAATTTTATGAAATTACGTTACAATTTTTATAATGCGAACGGATTGAAGTCTGCTCCAATTAATGTTTCGAAAATTGTCAGTTAATAAATCATTACATATAATTAAAGTTACATATTGATTTGCTTTTACTAAAATCCTACAGATTTTTTTAATATTATTTGACATTTTTTTTCTAAAAACGTTACCTTTATATTTTTAATCGATTTAAAAACTTTCTCACAAAAGGATACTTACATGTTATGATTTTCATTTTGTAGTTTGGCATACGCATGCTCGTAGGGATGATCTCGACTCGTGGATGCTGCATTACCGGCCTTATTCCCTGCTGGTAGAAAAGTCAACAAATGAGATTACTATCTAGGTAATTAAAATAACGAATAGTATAAAAAAGTCTCGTTTCCGGGTAGCGGCACTTAAAAGTAGCAGTTACATTCCTTTTGTAGATAAAAATATTGAGAGGTTAGATTAGATTTGCAGATTAGTATCGTTAATCTGGTAGCTTTGATTTATTTAAAAACAATAACAAAGTGAAGGATATGATTCACCTTAGTATTTTTTTAGTTTTTCATTTGCAAAATAAAAAAGATAAATTATTTGTCAAGTCTTAAAAATCTGCAAAAATAAAAGGCATTGTTTCAACTCAATGTGGATTTTTGATACTTCGCAACTAAGTAAAGAACGGGTAGTCTTGCTATTACTATTGACATTGTTCATTTAGCCAAGATATTCATCTGCCTGCATTTCCTTTTCATAGAATTGGACAAATATTATGAGGTGCAACAATTGTTATTTTATTTTACTTATGATGCCGCGATGTTTATCTGACATTTTATGTTCAAAAATATTCAAACCTAATTTGAATAAAATAATTTGAGGCGTAAACATGTTAAAACTACTGAAAGTATCGATATGGGACCATGACCATTCGATGCGGATATGGTGCGGTAGATGGTTTAACTTTTTTTTGACATGAGTGTCAACGAATCATTTTACATAAAAAAAATATTATTGCTCCCAGCTAAGCGGGCGCGTGAGGGCTAATAGAAATTAAATACGTTCATAAGGAACTTTATAACATTGTTTACTAACATTGCTGTTCAATTTCTTTAGCTTCTAATTATACATGAGGTTTTTTTTCCAAAAAAATCGTTAAATATATATCTGCTTAATGTCGAATGCATCAATTACAAAAACTAATGAAGTTAGAATCCGTTGTTCCGAAATAATAAATAAAGCCTAGATATATTGAAAGTTATTAAAACCTGTAGTTTTAATCAACATTCTAGAATATAAAATAATTAAAGAAATTTTCAATAGATATAACAGTGAATTATCAAGATTAATACGTTAAGTATTTGTGCGAAAAGATAAACATCAATAATTTTTGCAATGCATGCGCATAGGCGATGTTTAATTGATAACGTTTTAATGGTATAAAAGATCATTTAATTGACATGAAGCTTAACAGAATTTGAGATTCTTTTTGATGTAATAAACATCAAGAAGAATCTCAAATATTTCGTCCGAGTGCAAAGTTCGCGAGTAGCGGTTAAATAAAAAAAAGTCACCTTTTGTCATGAAAATTAAATTGTTATCACCTAAAAGATCTTCTTTCGTAAAAGATATTACTAACCTTCATCTAAATTAACAGTTGCATAAATTTCAGATGCCGTGTCGCCGCTGTCGTGTCTTCCGACGGGATGCGGAATCTCCGGTAAACTGCGCTGAGAGTTTTGTGTGGAAGCCCTATATTAAAAAATATATACTTAGCTTGTCTTCACAAATAATTATGAAATACATTACACCCATGTCAGTGTTTATGAAAAGCTTTCGTTAAAAAAATAAAAATATTTGTAAGAGTTTTACAGTAATATATCTTCCAATATATACAGCTATTTATTTGAATGATTTTCTCAACAATTTTCTCTAACTTCTTTAAAACAATTTTCTCGGGTTTTAATTTTTACTATATTTCTAGACAAGTAAACGTAAAAGGAATTTGTGAAGTGAATAAGTTTCAAAAGTGTTTTTCTTAAAAATTAATGCGGTATTCCGTTACAATGTATTGTTTGTTGTAGTTTCAGTAATTGCTATTAGTTTAATACTTTACAGTACCATTTGAAGAATCTCTTTCATAACAATTTTACTAATTATAAATTGTACATAAATCTAAAATTAGTTACAACTTAAACCTAAATGGAACTATAATCATGCTCCATTACTGTTATAAACATATAACTCAAACGTAATACTTATATATCAAGCAATGATAACTAATAATTTTTCCCTTATAAGAAAAATATTCATACTTTTACGTAATGACTACTTTACTCTAAATTAAACAAGACTACTGACTTAATTAGAGGTCGACGTCGATATTAGTTAAAGCAATAAATGTATATAGTAACGCAACACCATGTTTTATTTCCATTAAAATTTGTGAAAATGATATTATTATATATTACAATTATTTTATGTTTAGATAGGAATAATTGTTACAATACATAGTCCCAAAGTAAATTTTAATATTAGGGCATTACAGATTAGTGTAAATATGAATATGTGTAAATTCGAATATTGCAACAACGAGCTGTTAGATTTATTAACGAACATTACAGTTACAACAGGCACAGGGCACGGTGATCCTTTTTCTTCTTTGATTCCTTGATCGAGTATATTTGACGGCTGAGACTCGTCATACGCTTTTTCCTAAGGAGCATATGACGACAAAGTTAAACATGAGAAATTTTTTTTTCTTATTTGCCCTATGCTTTTCGATTAAATTTACAACGCTAATTACTAATTTATATATATCAATAACCAAAACCTGTTTCAAAGACTTTTTTAAATAAATTAATACCGAAACGGTTAATACATCAAGTTGGTTGGACTTTTTGTGCTTAATATATTTTTTTAAAAACCAAAAATTTCAATTATGATTTTTCACGATACACATACATAAATGAAAAGTTGACAATACAGTAGTAAACATAAAACGTTTTTAGGAAAATCATGGAAATCACAGGATTTCATATGTATATGAAGAATTTGTGTCACAGAGAAACCAACGACGTACACTTTTAAAAGACCTAGTCGGAAATACGCAAAAGTTGAGACGCAAATATTTTAACGACGCCGGATTACAAATTTAATATGTAACATATATAATACGATTGTAATCATGAAAACCAGCACATGCATGCATTACAAAAACACTGGTATTCTCTAATTATAATAAAAAAATCGTAATTATCATTGGCAGTTCGTAAACTGTTCCGCAATACGCCGAATAACTATTGACTAATTCATTGTTTTCTGAACAATTTACACTTCTCAGTCCATAACAACTATGATATCTGTTTGCAAGAAGATAAAATTCAAACCAAAAATGTATGATATATATATTTTTAAATCTTATTTAAAGTTTTATAAGAAAAGTATATTATAATCAGTAAATTCTTTAAGTATTAACATCTTAAACAAGATTATGTTTGCTCTTTAACCCATAATACTAATTTTTATGCACTCTTAGAATGCTATCGCGCCACTTGTATTTCCTATCAAAACACAGCAGTTTTAGTAAGTAATTTTGATAAATAAATTTAAATCATCATATTATTTAATGAGTAAAAAGGAAGCAAAATTAGAGCCTAATAATTTATTACCCATAACATAGCAATAATTGTACATAATAATTTTACCCTTCGAGTGCCACTGTGACAATTTAGGCTGAGTTAGCACCTGTGGCTGAGAGACTCGGTCACACTCGGAGATTGACATTTTAATGCACAGGGCTAACGAAAATTTTTATCTGCACAGAACCAAGAACTGCAAAGAAATATTTTGTAAACCAGCCTCAAATGTATTTTCATCTAGCACAGGTTCTTATCTCATAAAAAAAGAAAACAGGCTTCGATGAACGCTCAACAAAATGTTGAATAAATCCATATAGGCATCTCATTCTAAGTAAACCTACTGCAAAAAAAAACAATGGTTATATAATGTCAGCATTTTTAAGCAACACACATGACCTTGTAAGGAGCCTCTGAAAAATCATGGTGACACTCTGGGGGTTAAGCACTATTTCAAACAAATATTATAACATTTATCAAGCATAATGAACTTATTTATAAAAAGTAACCCCATGATTTTAAGCATATTTAAATACAAAAGATAAAAAAAATAATAACTAACAATCATGCAAATAGATCATTTTCTAACATGTTAAAAATATCAGTAATTTGATAGGATCACTCAATAAAAAGGTGGAAAGATATTAATAAATGGATAATAAACATTAACATTATTTAACTTAAACCACAAAAGCATAATGAGTTAAATCATAAACACATATAATATGAAGCCTTCACATTCATGTCACAGTTATAGGTTTGTTATGTTTATGTTAGCCCATGGGTAATACATAAATTTAGGGCATGCTAACTAAAACAAACCGCTTGATGGAGGCTGGAGTGGTTGGTGTTGGAGATGGAACCTCCTCATCTATATGGATTTTGACCACACCAGCTGTACCAACCAACTCACTTCTGTTAAATATAATATTTTCATTAAAACATCACTTAATACTTTTTTCTAACATTAATGATATAAAAAACACATTTCAGTTGTAATATTACTAATTGTTATAGTGTTTTTAGATCTGGAACAAGTGCATTGTCAATCCAGAGGATAAAGCTAAAAGATTCTAATTATTGTATTTTTTTTAATGTAAAAACACGGGAACAAGATTACTTTTCAATTTCATTACAAATACGATTCAACAGAATTTACATGCGTCTTGGAGAAAAAACCCGAGTATATTGAAAACCTATTTTGAAAGAAAATTTATATATTATCTTAGTCTTGCGTTCAATTAAGTATTTCCGTAGTTTGTATCAAACAAAGATATAAGTAAAATCAACGTAATTTGTTAACCAATTAAGAAAAGTGCTTTAAATTTCCACTTACTTTTGATTAGAATTCTTGCATCCACATACACAAGCTGAAAGAACGGTGACGAGAGTGACTAGCACCCCTATGCTTAATGCAATCTCAACTAAAGTATACATAACAAGAGTTCTTAGTATAAATCTAGCAGAAAGGTAGAGAACATTCTATTAAAAAATAAATATTAAGTCACGCCTTTAAAAAGGAACGATGCTAGTACACAACTTTCTTCCATTTGAGTTAAAGTACAAAAATGTAGGGCACGAATATACAAAACGGCAATTTCAGAGGAAACTGTAAAATCTCTTTACATTTTTGCACTAGAAATGACAATTACCGATTACATGTGTCATAAATCATATTGGAATTTTTAAAAATACAAATTTAGTTATGAGTTCCTGCTAACTTCATACTTTTAAAAGAATATTTCTGCAAAAGTCAACTTTGCAGAGCTAAATAAATAATACAATTTTAATGCAGATAATATAAGTATTATTAAAACGTAATGAAAGTATATAAAAAACAAAACTGCAATTTCATCGTTTTTTTATAACTTTTAAAAACATTTAAAGAATTTAACAGATATTTTAGTTGTCTGTTAGTTATCGAAGTTTTTTAAATTTTTAATTAGAAATAATGAGAAGAGAAAATGTTAAATGGTTAAACGAATATATCAAAAAAAAAGGTAAGGTATAAAACAAATAATGAATTTGTGTTTTTAGATGTTATGTTTTTTCAAAATCTACAACAATTAACAAAAGTTTTCTAAAGGCACAATATTTTTTTTGAACGGAACTATTAATTTCAATGTCAGAATTTGACAACTTACAACTTGGTAATTTCTGTCAAATAAATATAAATAAAATAATATAGTATATAACAGTTTGATTTCAATAATCATTATAAAAGTTAAGTTAAATTTCAATTGAAAAATAAAAGTTTTGAATAAACTTCTCTCTGTCGTTTTGAATAGAATGGCTACTTACGGAAATCCTAATGATTACTCATGGCAACCACCAAACAGTAACCAAAATTATTCTTTCGATACTTCAAATAATTTTGCAGATCCTGCTCAGTCTTTGGGTAATTTAATATTATAAAAATGTTTTTGTTTTTTTTTTATATATAATTATTAGAAATAAATATCAAATTGTTTTTTTCCAGACTTCCAGACTTTTCCAGTGGATCAAAGTTTTGCCTATGAACAAGTGCAAGCACCTCAGGTTACACCAAATAATAACCAATATTATAATCCTAGCATATTTACTCCGGCTCCTATACCTGGGGAAGCAACCACTTCAACTACAGAGTTTGATGAACCTCCTCTCTTAGATGAACTGGAAATTTACCCTGATAGAATATTGGAGAAAACTTTAGCAGTACTTAATCCATTTCACGGTCAATCAAAGGCAGATGATGCAAATTTCTTGTTAAGAGACACTGATATTGCAGGTCCTATTGCTTTTTGCTTAGTGTTGGCAATTTGTTTATTTCTATCAGGTAACAAAGCACACTTTGGATATGTATATGGGCTTTCTGTTATGTCTGTTATTCTAATGTATTGTTTGCTATCACTTATGAGTAGAACTGAAGGAGTTTTTACTGTTTTAAGTGTTGCAAGTGTTTTAGGATATTGCATGTTACCCATGGTTGCCCTTGCTGGTTTAGGAATATTTTTATCCCTGGAAGGAACGGTTGGACTTAGTTTATCTGCAATTGCTGTTATTTGGTCTGCACTCTCGGCAAGCAGATTGTTTGTCACAATGTCAGGTGATGCAGAACAGAGGCCCCTTATAGCATATCCTTGTGCATTAGTGAATGGAGTATTTGCTCTTTTAGTATTATTTTAAATAAAAAAAAATATTTTTGACTTTAAAATTATATTATTTCTGCTATATAGTTAAACAAAAAATATTGAGTTTTGAAAATTTTTTGATTCCTTATTGTATTTAATATTTTTAATGTTAAAATCTTTACAGATGACATCTGTTGCATGCAAACACAGGTGATCAAATTTGTAATAAACCATGCCCTATATTCATAATCTTAATCACAATAAGTGCAAAGGAAAATATTTTTATGTTTAAAAAAGGTGATACTTTGTGACATAATCATAAACTTTAATATAGTAAATTTAAAAAGTCACAGATAATTATCTAAGTTAATATAAACATCCAAAGTTTCAAATACTACTAAACTCATATAATGCAGCATAACAATACCTATACCTCTTACATATGTTGTTTGTAATTTATATATGATAGAAAATCCTTCCTGAAATAATGTACTTCTTGAAATACATTTGTATAGCACCAGATTCAAGTAATAAGTCTCATTAGGTCAGAAACCTCATTAGCTTATGAAATGTTGCTCCAGTGGAAATAAATGTTTACACATCATTTGGAAAATTCAATAACAAGTAATGTGTTAAACATCTTCTTAAACTTACACCTATTTTAATCAGATTGGTTCTACAGTAATTGTTTTTGAGCTCAACAAATATAATTTAATCTTGTCAAGATTCTGAGATTTAAGAGTTATGTCATTATTTTATTATCATTTGTCATCTACAACTGAAATTAAAGCAAGTACACAAAAAGCTAGCATTTAATCCTTGTATAAGGTTATCAAAGTGTAACTAATCAAATATTATTTTCTTGGCATTATCTTGCACACAGTTTTTCATTGTGTACAATATTTCCATTGGAAAGATTTTATTTGTATTATCCATTCTAAATTCCATAAAAAAGTTCTTGTCCTTTTTTGTTATCATAGAACTGATTTTATTTTTAAGTTTTAAATGTTTTGTTAAATGTATAATGTGTGTTCCTGCTATATTATATATTACAACACTGATAAATTTCTATTTAATTATAAACATCTTTTATATACAAATTATACATGTGGTACATCCTTCAATTTTTTTAAAAATTTTTTTTAAATTCAAGACTTCAGAAAAAATGTAGCCACAGGTAATTTATTACATACTGTTGCCTTGATTAATTATTTTCAGAGTTGTGTTTATTTACCAAATTTTCAACGACTAGGCCTATCTTAATTTTTACTTGATTCTATCATACTTTCCACATTTGTACAAATACATTTTAAAGGAACTTTAATCCTCATTTCTGAGAAAATAGTCTTGAGTTTTGTTTCCTTTTCAGGTTAGTCTTAATACATGTTTAACAAATTAACAAAGCAATATTTTCTGTATTTTTGAGTTATTTTGTTGCACTAACTTATTTCTTGTCACAACAAACTGCTACAGAATTAAAATTTCTTCATTATTTAATTAATTTATATGGTGACAATTGGTATTTACTAGGTACCCATAGTCAAATACATAGATGAAGTGTTTGCTATTAAAATATAAAAAGTAATTTATTGTCTGTTTCATTTTAGACAAGTTTTCCTGATAGACATATATAAAAAAAGCCTTTTGAACTAAATCGTACAGACTTCAAATAAAAAGTACTTGGTGAAATCTTAAATGGCACCTGTCAAACCAGATTGTTAAAAGAATCAGATTTTACATGCTAACTTCCTACTTCCTTTAGTGGAAAGATAAAGTATAAAATTAAATGAAATTAATACAGCATTTTTCTTTTTTAAATCCTTAGTTATAAAGAGGTTTAATTATAATTTGACCAAAATATTTATCCTGAGAGTTAACTATGTAATTTTTATATTTATAATTATTATAATAAAACTAGTAAAAATATTTTAACAAACAATTTCTCTACTTTTCTTTGGTTATAATTAGCCTAAAATTACTAATTTGGGCCTGGGTAATTGAGAAAAATTATTCTATTTCTTTGAAAGCAAATCATGCACTTACATGTACATTATTACACATTATTTTGTAATCATAAAGATAAAGACAAACTTGATTTTTATTGACAGTAAAGGTTACAAAAATATTTTAGGAAGTGTTTTTACAACAATATCAAACATGTCACATACAACCTGTGAGAATATTTTTTTAATATTAACATAAATAAATGAAACAAAATAAGAAACTCATGAAATATATTAATAAATAAACTATTTTTAATAAACTATTTTGTTATTACATTCGATTGTACAAAGTTCACTCTAAGGTCTGTCACTAAAGAAATTCTTCAGTACCATAACCTGTGCAAGAGCAACACATACAATTGCCAATGTTTCTCCCATTGACCACCAGAACACTTTCTCATTCAGATCCTCTGCTCTCTTGCGACTTTGAGCTTCTCTCAGTCTATGGTGTGTTTGATGATCAATAATCCTATTAAGTGCAGAATGAATTTCTTCTGCAGAGGTTTCCAACTGCAAATATGATACATTTAAACATTAGTATTGTAAATATAAAAATAAGCATATATCACTAAGTACGATCCACTTTCTAGTCTATAATTCTAGAATATTTCAATATAACTCAATTTTGTTAAGTTAAAAATAATTTCCAGCAAAACATCTAAACATGTGTGATCACCTGTGTTAGTACTGTAGCATGATCTCCAACTCCTGGCAGAGGTTGTTCAGGTCCTATGTTAAGTTCCATATAAACAAGTTTATGTGAAAAAGTACTAAATTCATTACTAAAGCATACTTTGTAAACACCTGAAATTTGAAATTGGTATTATCAATGCCTAGGCTGATAATGAATGAATGATCATTGTCTGAATTATTACTGCAGCATATATATATAAAGCTACATTAAAACAGTTACCTGTATGTTGAGCTGTAAACTGATGTGAGTCGTATTGCATTTTTTGTTGTTGATATATTATTTGTTTGTTTGGTCCCTCCACTTTAACATCCACATCATATTGACCACCAGTGATAACCTGCATTGGATATATAATTAAGACATATTTAATAAATCTAAATTATTTATGTACTACTAAATTAGCATAATTGAAAGGTTATTATAAGTTATTTCAGAAACTTTATAACTAAAATATAAAACCATGTCGAACTAAGATATTAATAAATTAAATAACAAAAATTGTGGTTTATGTTTGCATTGAATCAATAAAATATTATATAGCATATTTAACCCCGGTTACCTGATATTCTAAAGACGCCGAAGTATTCTTTTCAATTTCTTGATAAAAACATTCTACTGCACTATCAGGAAGTTCAAAAGTTAACTCTACACTTTTAGAGAATATTCCACTAATTAATGTGACTAGTAGTGCTATAACGTATGGAGAGATAAACATTTTTTTTACCTATACTTGATATAGTTTTCCAAAAATACTAAATTGGAGCGTTGGAAAAATAATTTATCACATTACTTGACATTGGCAGGAACATCATACACGTAAGTGGGTGCGTTCAGAAATTCTCTTGAGTGTGTAAAACAAATGTTTTGAATATATTTTTAAATAAAATATTTCCATATAAGAGCATTTACGTTAATAGCATGTAATAAACATTTAATAAAAAAGAATATGATTTTTTGCGGTTCTTTTCCAATAACCATATTTTGTCGCCGCCTCCGAGACGCAATAGTTTACCGGCTCCTCATCTCGCTCGTTAGTCCGAATACCCGGGCGATTCTCGTCCCTGCGTATTGCGTCACAGGCGAACGGTAGTCGCGGGTTAGGGCCCACGACCCAACTTCGACTATCACGTAGCTCGCCAATTAACAGCTAGGCTAGTGATGACTCGTCGTGTCCCGACACGGCGGGTTCTTGGAGTACCTACACAGGTTTGGGTGCAAAGAGAGCGGGTCATGTCCCTCTAATCCTGAAAAAGTAAAAGACATAACTCACCTACTAACAGAATACCTCATATACAGTAACCAGAGATATGAAACAGAAATAGCAATAAATGTAAATATAAGCAAGGAAAATATACTTAATATTATAGAAAATAAGGAGACTAGATATAGATTCTTAAAATAATGTGTAAAGATAGTAAATAAGGTGTGCAATAAAAACAAATGGAATAGTGTAGAAAATAAGAAAAAGATTTAGTAATAGAAGTAGAAATTAAGTATTAAAAAACTAGATTTATAAGCATATTGTAAATAAAGCAACACACAAAGTAAAAATACCTATAAAACCACAAAGATACTAACTTCAGAAAAATGACCCGCATATTGAAGTCCCTAACCACCCATGTCAGGGGAATATCGTAATCGTCGGAAGAAAGTTTCTTCCGTCGACAAAAAAAAAACAGGCTAAACCATCGTCTCTGGTCAGAGTAATGTAGTGGGAGAGCTCACGGATCACCACGTCCGTGGGCCAGTTTCGATGAAGTTGTAAGTCGTTAAAAAGATTAACAGCGCGAATTTCACCAAATAACGCGGAGGCCCCGGGTTCGATTTCTAGGCCACAGGAGTGACGTCTGGATGTTAGTAGGGTTTTTTCGAATGAGCCTAGCTTGCTACTACCTTCAATTTTAATTCACGGCCATAACAGTATTGCTATGTTCTTACATTTGAGGAGTCCAGATGTATTATGAGCAAACACGATTCCTCAGCCTCATTGACATCTAACGTCAGGTGAAATTGAGACCAAATGTTAGCTCGTAACCGATAAAAAAACTAAAGCTAAGAGAACGAACACATATGTACGTATTACTGCCATCCATAACAAACTGATGCTTTGTTCAATTGTTACAAAATATTATCAAATAGCATATCCCAACCGTGTTTTTAGTAGATACGGCACTAAGGTTATGTTATAGATTTTTATGAAAAGGGCTTAGTTATCGATGGATGACTATAATATTATTGATGCTTTTGAATTTCTATCGTAATTTTTTTAATTTGCAGTTTAATATTTTGTTGTATTTAAATTTTTCTACAACGCTTCTTTATAGATCTTTAGGATATAAAAAAAGAACAACAGTAAAACAATATTTATTCATATAGAAGAAAATACAAATCGAAAATCAAATTTTCACTTAATATTTTAACAAAGCTTTTCTTAAAATAAAAATAAAATCGCCATGATTTCAACAAAGAAAAATACTGTGATTATAATATCTTAAAGAGTTGCAATGTGTACTGTGGGGCACTAATTGGAGAATCTATAAAATGCAGACAATACTTCACATATAATATGCTTAGAAAGCGAGGCCAGCGTCGGCGTAAGTTGTGAATATCTTCTCGATAGAGTTTGCGTACGCAGCAGTTCTCAAATCTAAACCAAGGTTGAATTTCATTGCGGTTTTCATGATGGCCTGCCAAAACGTACATAAAAATAAAATACATTAATGAAGATAGAATAATGTGACTTAACCATGTCCAGTACGATGACTGATTGTCTACCACATTGACTACTAGGGAAGTGAAAATAAATTGCTTCATATAAGTTACTAACACTAATTACTAATAATATTTAAAATTCTTAAGTATTTTCGAAATACGTTTTTATTTTCATATTGGTATCAATTGTTGATAAAGTTTGATTAAATAAATTTAATGTAAACAAACAACTTATATGATATCTTCTAGAAATTAAGTAGGTATACAATTTAAATTCTATAAAAATATATGCAATTATTACTTACAATAATTATAATTAATTCAAATGGATTTTACATTACCAAGTGAAAACACTTAATTTAAATATTTTAATTATAATACAATAGTTAATGATTATAAATACAATTTGTAAAAACACAATTTATGATGAATGTTTGCATAAGTATGTATAAAAACAGGATCACTCACTCTAGCAGATCGCTCCATAGTGTAATCGAGGCCTGAGTGCACAATATCTTTCTCGGAAGCGCCGGAAATCCTCTTCTGGAAGGATTCAGATGGTGTCACAGGAATGCGACCACCGACACGCCCGAATCGTCGCTCTAGGGATTCTTGTACGGATTCTATACATCGAAAACATAAACAAAAAAATTAATTGTTTTTTTTCTATTAATCATATGCTTCTTGGTACCGAATATTAACAGTCGTATTGTTCGCGAAAATATACTATGAAACGTCGTGGTCGGGTGCTCATCTGAACTGATGACGATTAACGCCGGTGTCCCATAGGGCTCCGTTCTCTCTGCAACTCTTTTTTTGCTGCATATTAGTATACACACACTTATTACGTACACAAGTATACACAGTATAGTTGTGGTGAGATATCTGTTAGACGATCGGGCTAGTCGAGATCAAGTACAGTCTGAGAGAGGCCATGATGGAACATTTGAGTTTTATATTACCAGTAGTCACCGAATGGGGCGATGCCATTATTGTGAAATTAAATACCTCTAAAACACAAGTGTCTCTATTCACCGCAAAAATGAGCTAGTTCACCTTGGCTTCTACTTTCCGAGATGTGATCCTGGAATGCACCGATCGCCTTCTGTTGTTAGGTACTGAAATATCTTCAAACCTTAACTTTTGGACGATTTATCGAGACAATGGCCAAGATAGCCGCAAGGAAGCTGGGATTCCTTGCAAAGGTGCGGAGGTATTTCACACCGGGACAGCTTTTAACGCTATATAAAGCCCAGGTCCAGTCCTGTGTGTAGTACTGTTCTAACATTTGGGTGGGCGCTGTCAATTATCAAGTGGCAGCTTTGGACTTGGTGGAGAGGTGAGCCAAGAGGATAATGGGTGACCAAGACCTAGATTGTGCCAATCTGCACAGTCTTGAGCACAGGCGCCGTCTGGTCGGCCGCGCGGTGTTCTACAGGACACATTTCGGAGAGTGTGCGCTGGAATTGCACGACATCATTCCCCTATCTCCTTTCCGCCTTGGAACGTCTAGACTCACAGTGTTACCATTCATTGGCTGTGGACATTCCCCGCATTTGGACAAAGTATTTCGCTTTGTGGGTCATAATACGTACAGCAAAGGAATGGAACAACTTGCTGGCGATAGTGTACCTTTTCGAATAGTGAACAGGCTATTTCTAGTTTTGTAGGCACGCCTTACTGCCTAAAACCACATTGAAACTTAACACCAGGTGAGATTGTAGGTAAGTACAGAAATATATAAAATAAAAAGTATAGGTAACCAGAATACGGCCAGTCAAAAAGTTAAAGTGGCCGATTAAAAATTTAACATTATAGCTAATACCATCTCCATGTAAACTACTGCAAACCACAAAATATTATTAATGATGAACAAAAACATTTATATTTTTTAACACGTAATTGCAGATCAAGTATCATGCTGTCCTAAATAAAAAAATAAAATTTTTTCCAAGTTTAAGGTAGTTTGAAAATTACAAAGAAAAACATATTAAAAACAAATTACAAGACAGTGTTGACATTGAGATAACATTCAAATTGTATTATATAACATAAGTCAAAATACACAATATGTACATAAACATATTTTAAAATGTCACCTCTATTAAAACTAGATTGTCTAAAGCAGTCATTTTGACCACCTTTCAATTTATTTACATATACTTAAAATGACTGTGATACGATTTTCGAGAATATTACAACTTTATGTACATGAATGAATTTATTAAAGATTGATTCTATCATCAGTCTCTTTGTTTCTGTTAAATTTATTAGGTTAAAAATGTAGTGTTAAATCTATTTCGATTTAAAAAAAATTTAAAATGTGATTGTGTTGATTATTTTTATAATCAAATCAGGAGATATTTACTGATATTTTATATTTGTATATATTGTTAGTAATTACTAAACTATCATCACCATTCGCACTACTGTGCTACAATATTAATTTATTTTTAAAAATTCAACAAAGTTAAATAATTAGAGAAATATTTATACATACATACATATATATATATA
>DWQX01002079.1:0-23601 GCA_018245475.1 Pharmacophagus antenor
ACATAATTCTTAATGAGAGAATGATATACAATACTTATATTGACATAATGCAAAAGACAAGTAAAATCTACAATTGTGATAAACAAACAACAAATGAAAGTATCACTAAAACCAATATGGAGGTCACACTATACGATAATTTGCATTGACTACCTTAATTCTTATAACCGGCATTTTTAGCTGATGATTCTTGTTCCGACGTTTGTAACACAAGGAGCGTAAGATCGCAATGATCAGACGTCAGGATTACCTTTCAGATATGACGATGATATATTTTACTCTGAGCCACGGTGGGATTATCCCACCTTTTTGATGTATTTCACGGCACGGTGGAGCATCTTTACTCCCACCTCGAAATCTTGCCGTAAATGCATGTGCATAGGTTTATATTTCGCCTTATTTATGTAAACCAGTTCGTAATGTCTTCAAACATTGTTACAAATATATTGCTATTTTGTTATATTTTTATACGATGTTATACATTTATTAATAAAAATATACCAATTTTGTTTCATTTAAAACTGGATAAAATTCCTGTGCAACGTGGGTCTATTTTTGATCTGAAATCTTGTGCCGCAGAGTTAACAGAATAATCTTCTAGACGAAAGAAGGCTTCTAGACCAATGTGCTTCACCATCATAGACTATACTTCTATTTACAATAAATTTGTATTGTGGTCAGACACTAGTATATAAAAAATAAAAAAAAATGTTTTTTTAAATTGGAAAATTAAGCAATCGTTACAAATGTGACAGTTTATTCAACGTTGGCCACATAGACGAGGTTTCCATAAAAAATAAATATTACAAATAGCGCTATGAATAATTTAAACCTCTTTCATTTCGAATGTAGAGGTCCGCGCAAGTTTTTTTATTAGTATATTGTTAAAAAATTATGCAACTATTATGATAACAGTCGATCAATTGATTATCGTTTCGCTACTAATTTGTTGTTAGTGAGTCCCCGCCATTTTAGTAATAATTGCTCGCGAGGAGGTCAAACAAAAGTCAAAGCCGAAAGTGTAACCCGCGTATCAACTTCATTACAATAATTTATAATTTAATATGGTGTCCATGCAGGTGGAGTTTATCGTTCAATATGATGAGCGCATAGTGATTTAATTTACAAATTTTTTTCGGAACTGATTTGACTGCAATGACGTTCTCTATGACAATTTTTATTTTCTATTATCAAGAAAAGCATTATCATAACACCTTAACACTTGATGTAGCTTTCATTATTCTTTTTATTCTATAAAATAAATGGTTGATATTTTTTTTAAATAATTGAAAATAAAAGTAAAAACTTTCGATACTTGTACTTGTAAGGATACAAAAGATATGTTTTTAAATTATTTAGCAATAATTATTTGTTTGTTTAGAACTTACAGCGTCTGAGCGACGATGATATAACAAAGAGACAGCTTCGCTACAGGAAAAGATTCATTTTCCTCATTCGATGTTACAGCTTTATTGTTATTATCTTATGACGAATACACCTTAATGCTTATAACATCATAATTTACAATTTATATACCATGTTAATAAATTGAAATAGATGCGTTTTAGTTTGTATCATTATTTTACACTGAACAGTGTTTTGCATAGTAAAATTTTGATGTGAACGAGATTTGATAGTTTCTCATCTGTTATGCTATTTTGTTGGTAGAAAGTCAAAGCCGTGTTTAAGAGTCCATGCTGAGACTTTCAACTTTCGTATCGATAAATTTATTTTTATGTTTTAGTATCGGAAATGTCTGTCCCACCGTCTTTTGTGCAACATTCACTCTAATGTTTAAATAATGTCATCTTTGTTTGAAGTTAATGTGATAATATATTTCAATCGATTTTTTTCAATTCAATTCAGATAAAAGATTAGTGAATGTGGACAAAACCTGAGATAATATGATAAAATAAAAAAAAAATGAGTGTTACCAATCCGAATTATAAATTATTTTATTTTTAAGTCCATTAAAGTGTGATCTGTTCCATGTACGGAATCTTTCTAATTTTTGTTGATAAAAGTCGGTTAACAAATAATAGCTATTTTTGAACTTCGCAAATACAAAGTTAACTTTGGAAAGGTCAAAGTGAATCCAGATAAGTGTTGTTAAAGGTAAAATCGGTCGGAATCGAATTTCGTAATAATTTCGACCGATTGTTTGGTTTAATTACAATAACATATTTCGTTCACCATTAATCGCTGCCAAATTTAAAAATAAAATATTACCCGCTATAGTTGAGTGTAAGTAGATAATGCGTAAAATAAACATTGATAATGCAATTCTGTAACAGTGTTAGGTTCGTGAACATATACCTTTTACATGCAGAATGTTTTGACTTTATAACATATACTAATAATAAAAAATTATGTAATTCGTGAGTAAGATTTAGTCAGTTTAATAAAGCACTCTTATGGATTTGGATTGGTTATATGTCAATTACTAATAATAGAATGTGGGAACACCCAAACCTTGAAAAGTAGATTTCATAATTAAAACAAGCATCCAAACAAAAAATTAAATCTAATATATAAATATCCATTGGTAATTTTAAAATCCAAATCATTCTTACGGTTGTCCTCGAGGTGCAGTGGTTTACCTTACGTTGTAATATAAAGTCTCCGCTTCGATTATGGAGCTATATGAGTAGCTATCATTATTTATGTCAACCTGCCTCTTTAACAGCATTGCTTCATTCCAGCAGTCACAGACGTAAGCGCCAGGGTTGTAGTCAAACACGCTTTAAAAGTCTACGGCCTGATTGTCACTTTATATCGTGTGAAAGTTAGATCAACTGTCAATCGGTTGCTGATAAAAAAAAAATAATGCAAATGAGAAGAGAATAGCACAATTAAAGCTAACGGGGCCGCTATCTTTTACATAATCGACTTGCGATAACAGAGCGAGGGTCAATGTGACAGGTAACGCCGAGGTCACATTACGTACAAGATAATCGTTCTCATGTAAGCTTACGTCTGCTAAAAACAACGTAAGCAAAGCAGTACGGTAAATGAAAGAAAGAAAAATAATACTGAATAACTTAAAATTAAAATAATACTCTTGCGTGCATTTTAATGTGATGGTGAAATCTTAGAATTAATTTGGCTGCGGACGTTTTTAATTGCTTATGCATGGGCACTAAAAACATGTTTCACGTTTCTGAGCGAACGGTTTTTCATTTTTAATAATTTCGCGTTATCTCTTTTATAGTAAATTTAAACGCAATTATCGACTTCTTCTTGTATTAATTACATATAAGATTTGAATGTTAAAAAATCATTATCATACATTTGTTAATTCGTAGGCAATCAATATTCGTTCACGATCAAGAGTTTTTATCTTGGTACGTTATTTATTTCAAATAACATGAAACAGTTTCGTTAATATAATGTTCTTTTACATAAATACATTGCCGGAAAAATAGTGTGAGTTTACAAGCGGAAGATGTGAAATTTTACGTTATGGTTAATCTGTAGAATAAGATGAATACACTACGAAGGTGGAAAACAGAGAGAGAGAAAGAGAATGATTAATTCTCTATTTCTTCTTCTTTTTGACGTGACGTCCTATTTAGCAATTCATTATAAATAAAAATCCATTGTGAAGATATTGATATTTCTAAAAATAAAACTTCAACAATTTTATCGCGAAGCTAATGACTTCTATTTTCTTATATATTTACAAAATTTAAAGTTCTGAACGATTCACCGACTGACTGATCTGTATATATTTATAGACATGCATTGACAGAACCTTAACAACGATTGATTGTTGACATAAAATTTTAAGGATGTATACTTTGTGACGTATATTTTGCCACTTTCTTGAAATTCCGCTCTTGTGTAAGGGAAAGAAGGGGTTAAAATTTCATAGAAACTTATTCTCCGAATCCACGCACTCGAAAATTGGTGTACATATAGGAGTGGGATAAACTTTAATATTAACAGTTTGCGGTCGACGACTTTTCCTATTTTCACCTTATCTTTGTTAAAATGTGTCATTTGCGAAATAAATTTAAATAAGGAAAAAACATCAATAGCTAATCAAAACCAATACTACTTGTATGGTAGTAAACAATATAAAACGTAAACCATAACGAAGTGTAACAAATATTTGCGGCGTGAAACGTATTGTCACCGCAACAGCCTTCGACCGCAAAGGGTTAAAAAAATTACCACAGCCTAATAAGTGGGCGGGTGTCGACTAGTAAAATATGACGCGAAATTGATATAAAAGAGTTAGGGAAAACAATCGCAATTGGAAAGTAATAAAGCTTGAAATAGTGAACCGGATCCGCAGAGGACGGGTGGGTTTCACCAGACGGCGGACAGCGGCGACAGCTTACGTAACCGCAGCGCTATCCGAAACAGAAACGCACAGTCAGTTAAGCGTTATCGAACCCGATAAATTTTATTCGCCCACGGTCGAATAATCCACTTGTTCCACGTTGATAACGAAATATTACATAGGACCGGCGATATCGAATGCGTGTTCGGTCAGCCAGTGCCTGTGCAATATAAAATCCTTTCCGATTGCATTTGAGAGTACAAACAATTCCTTTTTTTTTTGTTGGATTTTGTATTAATTTTTTGTTTTGCAACGTCTGCTATAGATATTCTGATATCTTGTACAATTTGTATAAAAAAAAAACTCGTTTTAATGTTTACTGTTCTAGGTTTCTAGCGCGGAAGACCTTTTAGGCGGTATATTTTTTTACCGCCACACATCAGCTTACTCAGTAAAGGGACTTAGTGTTATCTCTAGACAACGAACGCAGTGTTTATTTGTGAAAAAATCCTAACAGGAACGTGTAATTCATCTCATTATATGTTTACTAGAAATAAAAGTTTGTTCTATTATCAATGCAATACTATCGAGAATATTTAGGATAGAAAAACTTAAAATAAATTAAATGTATTTCAAATGGGTTCATACAAATTTTTATTACAAATGTTACCGCGTCTGCGCATTGTATCAGAGTACATTCATTAATTCGTATGTTTTCAGCGTGTATTGCGTAATCTACCTGCCTGTCACTGGCAGAAAACAAAATGAATACTTATGCCCACGCAAAAACAGATGTACAACATTCAAACGTCTACTAACAATTATTTTTAAAACAATTCCAGCTTGATTTACCGCTGGAATTATTGTGCAAAATGTTTCACTGTCTAATACAGTTCTTCTAGAAATCCAAGTAATAAAACGTTTCACATTCATAATGGTGACATGTACGAGTAAATAAGTATATTAACATTATAATACTTTTCGCAGTGGATGTGTGTGGTAAAAAAAAACTACACAATCTATGTGTTCTAAACCACGTGGAAAAACCAAAAAGTTTGGATATACAGAAGTACAAGCTGTAAGTGTAATTGCTTATGCATTTAAAATGTAGACATCGATCGAAGCGAAGAAATAAGTCGTGAGCAAAAATATCGGACGTCGATGTTTAAAGACATCGGAAGCATGATCGGTGTACGTTTGTGAAAGTTTACCTTTTGACTCAATGGCAGCGACGAAACGCGATTTATTATCTGTATCAATAGATGTAGATAAAAGAGAAACATTTCGATTCTCTCACGGGCGGACCGTTGCTTTTGTGCTGTTTATAAAAGCGGTAACAGTTAGCGGTACTGGTCTTTAATAGAATGTTCCGTTCATGTTCCCTACGTACTCTTTATGTTAAATTTTTTTTTTAATTACATAGTACGTAATATGCTATAATACATCGCTAGTTTTTTATCTTAGTCGAGTTAGGTTTATTTTAATATATTTGAAGTGTAACATTTTACAAAATCAATCTCTACATGTTCGAATAATTATAAATAGTTTATAAAGTGTCTATAAGTTAATATTCTTCGTTACCATGACGATATTTAAGTAATCAATGTTTGCTTTAAAAAAAGTATATTATTTTTTACACTGCGTGAAATCGTAAAATATAAAAGTGTTGTCATGACAATTGTATTCATACTTTTTAAAGTTTCATAAAGATTTCTATTAAAGAATGGTATGTCATTAACTTTCAGTAATCCGGTTAACTGATGAAAATGACAACATGTGAAAAAAAAATTGTAACTGATAACATTTGGTATAACAATGCACTCTGCTTATCGGGGGTCGCTGCGATCCGGTGAGAAACAGCATTTTAATGCACAATGTCAATTACGTAACGGCGTGCCGATAAAAGAGCAATTAATGAACGAGGCACTGAATGAGTTTATAAATTTTTAATGCCATTTTTTGTACACTATTCACAATTTTTCGTGCTCTGTTTACAGCTATTTTAAAAAATGATCAGTGATTCTTTTTGGATCATTCTTTATATCCAAATCAATATTCCATTCTTAAGTAATTTTATTTCTAATGAATGTCTTTTTTCACTATCATCCTGTACTATTTCGAAATTTAAAAATTTCCGTATCGCAATATAGGATGCAATATGAAATGTGATAGTAAGGCAATAGAACGAGACAACCTGATAAATAATTAGGGAAAGGCTTGTATGTCACGATGCGTTAGAATTTACGTAATCACATTATGTAATAGATCATTTGCAATAAAATTAGACGTGCAACGCTAAAAACTCGGTTTAGCCAACCAGCGTTTATAGATTGATTTATAATCACTAGCACCATCGAAATTCTAGTTTATAGTAAACTAACGTTTATTATAATTAGCACATATACGGATATCATCATTTGTTCGGAGCCCAGTCTACACTAATTATTATTGATTTTATACGAACAACGGACAGATTTACTATATTACGTATTTGTTAACAAAATTCATAACCATTATAATTCTTTGTGTTGTTTTTTTTACGCTCAAAGCGCTCTACTAATTTTAATGAATTTTGAGGTGGACACGGATGATACAAGCTAAGTTTAACCACGAAAATAAAACTTTTAGAAAATGTTACAGATGACGAAAGTCTTGAAGAAGATCAAATGAATTCTTCAGTAGGGTTTATTATAATTTATAATCAGTGTAATTGTTGTATCGACAAGAATAACGTCATAGTAATTTGACTTGTGGAATATATTCTGTCAGAATTATACGATGCCGCGAATACTGTTAGTGTTTTTACCCATAAGACTCCTTAATGAATTCAGCTAAGGAATCGAACGGTATCGAAGTCGCGCTCAGCCGACTATGTCGATGCATGTACTACTATTGTTCAATGAATCACAATATACCTGAATTTAGGTTGACTCATGCGAAACATTCACTTGCTGACTCGAACCCATCTTCATAGTCTTCTTGACACTTTCCATTGTGTGCGCAAGGTGACTAAATGTGTTCTAATGATGAATGACGATATTCAGAAAGCATCATACATTGCAGGTCGATTTATTTAATTCTAAATTTATGCAAGTTAAATGTAACAAAGAAAAAAGTAAGAACAAAAAAATGGTGTGTATTTGGATAATTCGCTAATTGTTAATGTTTAACTTTAAGTACAAAAATGCAAATAATGATCTGCATAACTGTGGGGATCCGAAGCTTTCTCTCATAAGCAAAGAGTCAAGGTTTTGTCCAACAAATCGGCTGAGTGCGGTTAGTGAATGTCGCATGTTCCCCGAAAGCTACGTTCTTGGAACAACTATTTTACTCACGATATTTTCCTTCACTGAGAGCTAAAGTTCAACGTGCATGGAACCCACGTACTCTAGTGTTGTACAGTACGTAATTCCATCATACATCCTTACTATCTTCATTTCATGGATGACTATTAGTAAATACTATATGGGTAGTTTCGCTTAGATTTATCATAAAATCGAATATATAATAATGATAGATTTCTTGAAAAGGGCTTTAGAGTATCTATCATGAATAAATTACAATTTAATGATAATGTAATTAAAATTCAACTGTGGCTTGTTGAATGTACTTATACAGACATAGTTTTGGCATGAAATATTTTATTACATTAAGTATATATAAGATTTAGAAACGCAATAATTATGAATTACAATGAAATTGATTTAAAATTACTACCATTATATTATACTACACCAGAACTAAATGTCTATTGTTTAGAAAATGTTTGCCGATACAAAAAAAAAAATTATTGGCAATGTATTTACACAATCTCAATTTCACCTGATTATAAGTGACAATGAAGCCGTTGATGAGAAACTTGATCGCACAGAATACTTCAGTCTTTCACGTGTGTGACTGCAGCAACACAGCAATACTATTATGGTGGTAGGTTGTCATTGAGAATAGTTCTTAACAAGGCGGGTTCGAATAAATCTTACCATCATCCAAACTCCATTATTCATGTGACCCGGTGTCGAATCCGGGACCTTCGTGTTACAAGGCAAACCTAATTGTTACTTTGTGAGTTTTTAAGTTACTTGAAATACAATTTAACAACGAAAGGCCGTAGGAAATTAACTCTTATGATTTAATCTTTTTGTACTTTGTTTTAATCTAACTTGCTGCGATTTAAACATAACGAAACGTAGATGTTATAATTTTTTTTATAAGTAGATATTGTTTTTTACCTTTATAAATTGATTTTTTTAATACTAAACTAATTTCAAATATTAAAATAGGTACATAAAACGTTTTATTATTTTAATTTACATCATAAATGCATATTGTTGTATTATTTAACGATGACATCGTAAATCTGATCGACAAGGATTTCGGTGCTCCATTTAAATCAGATTCGTTACATTTAATTTGAATCAAAATACCGGATCCGGTTGTTATTCTCCTTGAGCTAAAAAGTTACCATTGTCAATGTCGCATTATAAAGCTAAAACTCGATTTTCAATAATTTGATTATGTATGTAGTCATCATCGAATTAGACTTTTTTTTTTAAATGACACTGTGAACGTGGAAAAAGAACTAGATCAATAAAACAATTTGAAACAATAAACCCAATATTAATCATGATAAATAAGTTTATCAAATCATATTATTTAAAATATGACAATCAACGAAAAGATATTTTCGTAAAAAATCTAGCTCAGTAATAAGCAGGGTACAGAAATGGAATAGCGGAACAAGGTAAACGGGGCACGCGACTGCTATAGTTAATCCGTCTTGACATGGCGTCCTATTTAATTATTTAGTATAAATAAGGATCTATTGTGAAGTTATTGTGATTTCAAAAATGAAAACTTCAACAAGAAGTTTATTTCTAACAAAATACCTCTTTTCTTCTCTACTCTCTCACTCAACTTGCGTTAACCAACTGGCCCTCGTCTAAGTGTTTTTATATGTAATAAAAACACAAATAAAAGACGTAAAGATCACTTCAATTCTTCGTATACTTCCACTTAATCGTATATTCAAACATATAAAGTAAAATATAAATGTTGTTAATGGCGTTGGAAATGATACTGATAATATTATTAATCTAAAATTAAATTGTTTTATACTAGAAACTGATAAATGATATTATCATAAAAAAATATGCGTATTTGCATTTAAATTATTCTAAATTTGTGTTTAATTTCGTGTACTAAAAGTGTTAAATACAAAGACAGTTACTTTACGAAACTGAAACACGATATTGATGTACAATGGCGTCTATTATTGCATTGTTTTAAAGAAACGTTCAGTTGTCATGAATGAGTTGCGCACGCGCCGCTCGCTCGATGGAACGCTGTTCCGCGGAAGGTTATCTTTTATAATCACACTTTCGTTTTTATTTTATTTGTCGTAAAATGTAATATCGGTCGCGTTTTTTATAACATAAATTTTTTTTTTTTTTTTGCACAACGTTTAGTATTAGATCTATATAGATAGAGAATATTGAAAAATTCTTGCGTAAAATGTCTCCTCAAGAGACAAAAGATGCGAAATATAAGGTGAATTACATGAATAGTAATTATCATTATTGATGTCTTTTATTTATTTAATATAACAGATGTTTTCTACTAGTTACTAATATCCGAAGGAGATTAATTTGTTAAATTTATGATGTTTGCATTGATTTATTATTAATAAAATGGTTTGAACGGGAATATACTTTTACTTTATTGTATAGTTGTTTTGATTTTAAAGCGGAAAGAGAAGCGGCTGCAAAAATCGGGCCGCAGTTTCCGTGGTGTATTCTCTTAATTATTTAATTACACTAATTGCATGCAATAAAACTTATTACCACTCCACGTTGTCTTCAACAGATCGCACACAGTTACTTGTACACTTTTTTTATTTCTTTTTTGTTTTAGTATCAAGTGAAAGTTTTAAACACTACTTAAAATATATTTATTATATTAAAGAAATATATGTTGAAATGTAACTGTACACAGATTATTGAAAGTAATTACGAATTTCAAAAGATGTAAAATTACTCTTAGTTACAGCAGATTTAGCCGATGAAGATAATGTTTCAATGTAATAAATAAAATAAAATAAAAATGGGAAATAAACATTGTAAATATATCCCTGAAAAAAACATCAGGGGAGTACCGAAAAAAAAACATTATTTATTTACATGTGAACCTTTAATTTACAGTCGATTTTTTATCGACTTTTCACATTATCTCTATCGAGGTTCTAATGGCGTAAAAAAATATTATTAATAAATATTTTAAAGATTTTCATGTATTTGTTAATGATATTCAATTGTGTATGTAAAAACCTAACTGTATGACTATTAACTGCTGTGCTATATGTTTAATATTAAATGAATTTCACATTTTCGAGAAGAAAATACGAAGAGATCGCGACCACTAACGCTATAATTTTATTCCACCGATCTAATGAAGAATTTTTTTTTACGAGTTTTTACAATTGTACAGAAATACGAAGTGTGATATAAGAAAATCGATTAATTTCTTCAAAACTATATCATCTTTAAAAAATTTTCTAGAATATTAACACTATGAATTCGTGTAACTTTCATGTTAAATTTTAATTTATCCATTATACATTTTAACTAATTCAAATATTATAAGCCGTTGTTACTTTAGTCATATAGTACGATATGATATATACGATAATTTTATCGTATTATTTTTACTATAAAAAACCTTAAAAGAAAAACAAATCTTTACATAAATTAGATTTATGATTGTTTATATTCTTTTCTCCAAATTTTTGCAAAAATTCGGCCGTAGAGACTCAATACGTCTTTGTTTGATCCAAAAATGAGTTCAAAAAAATATTTAACTTCACTGACCGTATATCTAGGGGCCCATCATTTTGTAGGAACAATGATCGAAAAAAGTTTTGTATAGTAATAACAAGCGTTCGATATTTTTTTTTTCTGGCAACATAACTATACTTTTTTTTTATCAGAAAATGTAAGAATACCATCATACGACAAATTATCGCAGGCACGACAAAAAAAAAGAAAAAATATTTATAACTTTAGTGTTAATGTATGCAATACGTTGATTCGTAATTCGCTGTGGAATGGTACGAAGTTGCCGTTCCCGTTTCCGTGGACCGCTGGACGTCGGTGTCTGCCCGTAACACTATGATATAACTCTACGACCGCATTAACCGCGCCGATCGGTCTGCTGCGGAACTGGACCGGGGTACGTAACGGAATGCAACGCTTGCGACACAGCCCCAAAACGGCAATCGTCGCTCCGTTCTCTTGTGACGTCACTTGACGTGATAATATAAGACCAAATGTGATTTGTATATGTGTTAACTAGTAGAGCGCAGCTTTTTGAAAACAAGAAATGCCTTGGTATACCTGTCGTCGCGGTTAAAGGTCCATTACATCGTATTTCCATTGACTAAATCTCCCACGATGTTCCATCTTCGCTACTTAGTAGCAGGCAAAGCTTCTAAACACCTGCCTGCCTGTACTGGCAATCTCGGGTCAGCGCTACGCTTCGGATGGCACGGATAGAATCCCCTTCGCTTCACCGTGGGTGTCCAGGCAACGGCTGCTGTACCCTTTCACTGCAACTTGGCGGATACCAAGTTGTAAGGTCAATAGGCAGTCTGTTGTTTCAAAAAACATATATGGTATATTCTGAAGTTTTTATTAACAACTTGAAAAATGATAAGTTTCAAATATAGACTGCTATCAAATTTTTACGGTAGAAAGGTGACGTTGTTCTTAATTAAGGTTACTTTTTCCGCGTAGTAAAACTTTATAATATTGATTTGACTGTTAACAGATTTTTGGTTTTCCACTATTGGAAGAGAGAAAAGATTCATCGTTTTAAAATCGTTTCTTTCGAAATGCCCTCTGTGGTCGTCTAACTTTTACGTTTTATTACAGATATCTAGTTTAAATCTATTTTATAAAAAATCTACTTAGCTATTATACTTAGTATTGCTAAAGAAACGGTCAAAAGGAAAAAGGATATATATATAAACTCTCTTATATTGCTTACAATTATTCTCGCTTTTAACGTAACTGGCAATATTTAGATGGATTAAAACAAGGTAATCTTTACATTAAACCTCCATGACGATTACAATACTAAGTGATAAGATGGACAGGACATTTAACTGACGGTGAAGTAAATACCAAAACCAGTGCGAAGGGATATAAAAATGATTATGGAATGTATTAGCCTAGAAAATTCAACAGCTACAACATCTTCGAAGCCGAGATACTAATGTTTGGAGGCCGATAAAATGGTGAATAGAGAGATTAGGCTGGACTTTTAAAACGTTTCCCGGAATAGACCAGTTTGCGTTTTAAAATATTATACTGTATTTAATTTATTGAGAAATAAAACTCCCGTAGTGTTGTTAAAGTTGACCGAATTAGATGATGATTTATCATTAAATAATCACGTGGTTATAATAATTAGTTTACTATTGTTGTATTTCTGATGGAAGGATTTTAAATGACGTTGATTTTATGCCTTGAAAGTAACCTAGACATGGATTTTGAAATTTTTATATTTATTTAAATTTTAAACTAAAAAAAATGATTAAAAATATAAACATTATCTACAGAATAATGTATAATTTTAAGCGCACTATTACAGTAAGCAATGTTTCTTTAATTAACCTCATTCTTATGTGAATATTACCGAATAGATTTCGAACGTTTATTTTTATTTAATGTTCTCAGCATTAAAACGAGCCATAACATTTCCCTTGCCAGGTAGAGCAGGTACCGCCGTGGGAGAGATTAGGTTGTATGTTACTCTCAGTCGCACGCTTATACAAAATTGCAACGCTTTTTGACTGGCCGGCCAATAGGAACCGGTATCTATCTAAAACCCGTTAGCTTGATAACTTCATAATTATAAACGACTTACTCGTTCGTTAGAGTGTATACGCCAAATTGATAAAAGAATTGAGGAAGAAGCATGTGATTTCTTTTTTTATTTGCAATCATCGCCGTACAAAATGTAAAAGTACTTTTAATTGTCTGAATGTAATAACGAATGGCGCATGACACATTATGTGCAATAACCCATAAATATCTTCTATGTTCCTTAAACTTTAGCAAGTATAAGTCTAAACTACCTACTAAAAAAGAATATCTTTTATATTAATAGACGCCTTATCTCTTATTTGTGCTCATAATGTAGCAATAATTATCGTAATCACAGATAATAAACGTTCTTCGTGACATGTATGTTCTACCGACAAAATGGCGGGTTGGTATTCAATGTTGTGCGGGTAGGCTTCTTTTGCTCAACAGACCGTGTATATACAAATACGTAGTAATGAATGAACTTAACGCGTCTATTATTACAGAGTTTTAGGACGAAATTCAAGTTTTTTTTTTGCTAAATACGCCCATCACGGGCAGGGTTTATTTCGTATTCCCGTTGTCATTATATTTATTTGCATTTTTGCCTCATTTTGTTTCACCGGGCTGGAAAAAACGTTGTGATTAAATAAGCTAAAATATCAAATTAAATTCGTAAGAGAATACAATCGTTTTAGTGTAGAACAAAGTTATTGAAGTTTAACTTAAGTTTACACAACTTCTGTCCCCGACTTCAGAGTTAACACAAACCATCTTATGAATATAAAATAATGTAATGATAAACTGAGAACGAGAGTGCCTGCTCTGTAGTGTGTTCAGACAAAACATTACTATAGACTTTTTGTTCGACATTTAACTTTAGTCTATTTAGTCTAGTGTAATAAGTGTTTTCAGTACAATCAAGCGTTGTATAAATAAAAACGGCAACAGTAATGAAAAATTTTGTAACCATTAAATATAATAGGCAACATTTATAAAGTTCAACGTCATTATAATCTATGAAATTAAGATGGCAGACTTAATAGAGATAGGTCGCGGAGTATTAATAACAGAAAAAATTGTCATCACATTTTCAAACGTCTTTGGTCATATTCATTAAATATAATAAGATACAAGGAGTTATATATTATCTTTGCATACAAAATATACTTTCCTATTCATTTCTTTTTGTATGCGAATATCTTCCAACCAAGGCTAAAACTTTTTAAACTACTATAATTTTAAAAGTTAATACTTGTAACATTAATAGCGTTCCGATAAGATTTCGCGTTTCTAGGCAAGCTTCGGTCTACGGCTCATTATCATAACAAGATTTTTGTCAGAAGCGCATTTCATTAGGAGCAAGCGTGACATTTACAACATTGTTGTATCAAGATGAAGTTAAGTTGCCGATTAATGCCTCCTTGAAGGCGTTTACAGAAGTATTAAAGCACAGAAAGAAAAATCGGAGTGTTGAAGCATATTATAATAAAATTATGGTAGAATATTACTTATTGAATAAAAATAAAATTGACGGATTTTATTAATATTTCATTCTCGTTGTTTCGAATACATTATATTGTTGCGGGAGAACATAAATGACAGATGTCTTGATGGCATAGTTATCATGGAGTAGCTTCTAATAATTATTTTATAATGGTCCAATCTACGCAGAAAGAGCTCACTGTTTTCAAGCCTTGCAGTGGTATGCTCTGTTTCTGATTAAGTTTCACTAATAATGGAGTACCAAGTGGGAGTTTATATAATAACGATAAGCTTTGTTATTTTTACAGTCCATTAAGGTTATTCTCAAAACAATGTAGTAAACAACATATTTTAAAATTTATGATCTAGTCATATTTGTCTATACTTTCCATTACAGTGTATTGATCCATTGACTACATAATTACCGGTTTTAGTGCTCTCTTAATAAAATCTGTAACGCTGCTATATCATTAGATTTTTAATTTAGCATTTATATAATATTGTTAATATAGAGTCATTCTGCCTTTCGCCTTTCGGCATATGACAACTTTCAATTTTACTTTCCAACACTATTTTATGTGTTGATTTAGTAACAAATTCTTAAAATATTTTTAACGTTATTATTGAAATTATTATACTGTAACTTTATATCGTTTGGTTTACGCTTTATCGAAAATCTTGATATTTAATTTACATAGAAATTATATTAATATATTACATGCTTTAAAATTTTATTACAAGAGTTACAACTGTAATTGTTTCTGCGGTATGAACGCGGATGTCCGTCTCTCCGTACTTGGAAGTCCCGTAGAGTGACGTCAGCCACAAATATAGTGGTAAATCGTGTTCTAAGAAAACATGATCTACCACTTTATTGAGTACTATCGATAGCTTACGGCCCTAAAACTATAAGTTACTTCGTTTAGTTTTTAATAAAATTGTTTGATAAAAAAATAACTTGTTTATTAATGAAGTAGCTCGAAATGGTTGTAATGAAATTTGTTAAGGGCAATAGACAGATTGATGTTAGGTCAAAGTTGTTTACACTTTTTTTTATATAACACGTTACGTGTGAAGTCAATGGATTTTTGTTTCATATTGATTAATACAGTTTCTATTCCCAAAAACGTATGTTTAAATGAATACAATTGTTTGTCTACATTTATATCTAGTTTTTTTTATGGTTAATATCATCTTAGTCATAGTAATCTTTTTTATATAATTAAAAAAAATTCTATGTCGCTAAGATATCATGTACTAACATAGTTCACCGTGGCTTTTGAGCATGTGAGGATTTAGAGTTTATAAATAATAGTCGTTCTAAATCATCTCCATTATCATTAAGCACTTAAGTCCAATATTATATTAAATATAGTCTTTAATATTTTCATGGAGTTTTTCGACTCTCATTAATTTCATATTTTTCAGCCATTACAAGGTAATAGCATTCTAAACAAAGGAAGCCATATTTGAATATTGTTTTATACTAAGCTTCTAGTCTGCTTGTAAGAAGCTATGTTATAATGACTCTAGAAGGGTTAAAAAACTGCTTGAATATACAGTTTTTGTATTATGACCCAGGTCACGAGTTTTTTACATTAATTACAATTCATGTACAAATACAATACAAAAATCTTTATTAATTTAATACAAATATATATAAAATAACATTATAAATGGTAATTAAATTAGACATCAAATATGTATCATAAATATCTGAAACATAAGTTGTAATACTGTCAGTACCTTTGCACTTTTACCTTTAACTAATCATGTTCCTAATGCGGTGTTAACAGAGCGTTCTATCCACGTTGGTGTGATGCGACAAATAACATAACTGACCATTGATGATAACTATTAAAGAGATAAAAATGAAAGAGAAACCAACGGGAACTAGCGAGTAATTCTGAATTTAAGCAACCAAACGAAAATTCTTCGTTATATGTGCAGATGGCAAGATGTTAATATAATAAATTCAGTTCACAATTAATTTTATTATCAGCTAATAAATCAGTAATATTTAGTAAAAATCTAATAATATTAAAAGGCGTCTGTTCTTAATTTGACGAATAGTTTTCTTTTTTTGCAGTCTTTAAAAATTTAAAATCTTTTAATTTCCATTACAATAAAGTGTTGAAAATTCATTTTCATCATTTCTGATATGCAAGCAAATCAAAATGAATGTGAATGTAAAACTTATTAGCCCTTAAAATTTAATTTACGCTATCTGTAATATCTTTTGTACTAATTACATATAACGAAAACAATTGTTTTATATTGAGCTAATATACAAAGGTATGTGCATTTGTTGCTCGACGTTGCTGAATTCGTGAAACGCACCATTGCATTATAAATGCCTGTTTTTTCAACAAGCGTTCGTGTCCCAATTTTTTTATTAGTTATTGCGTTCATAAAATGTTGTAAAGTTAACATGTCAGCTATTTGTCGGGTTATTTCGAATATTTTGCTATTACGACCGTAGATTAATATTATAATGAAAATTAGAAGGTGAACGCTAATATTGAGATTTATAATCTATGTGCTCGCTCTTAATGACAACTTCGCTGACAACGACCAGTGCGATTCGGCCAAAAGGCTCGAGATGTCCGTAGTATACCGCGAGCCGCATCGCATAACGTTTTACATAGTGTTTCTTGAATTGATGATAGATTCACCTGCCGCCTGCATTCCTCACGTTTACCGTTACCCACGTCGAGCTGACACGATCACAAACAGTCGTGCGCTTTCGGAACGCTTTTATTTGTACTTAATCTCGCCCACTTGTAACTGTTTGTAATGGCCGATATTGTTTGTATAAATGTTTACATTATTAACGAGCAAGTATGCATTCCGAATGCGAGTTGTCAAATATAAGGATACGTTGATTGTTCTTACAGTAGCAACGCTTTTCTCATTACTTTCTATAGTTTGTATTACATTAATAAAAAACAAATAATAATCGATTATTTCAGGACTAATTAAATGCGAGTTTGATGCATAAAACAGCAACAAACTAAAATTTATAAAGCCACTTAAATCCAAATCCTTCATACTTTTCTATTTTATTACATCCGTGTAGTAAGAGCAACATGCTTAATGTACAGCTTCGTTGCTAGTTTGCTAACCGAAACATTACTTTATAATAGCATCGCATATAAAAATATATGCTGTTCATTTGAAGTCCGAATAAGAAAAATCTTGACGGCTAGTGGTAAAGAAATGGGAAATTTTGTACACTATCCAACATCTACAATAAGTTTTTTTTAAACTTACGTACTTATATAGCGTCAAAACTTGCACAAAGTATACAATATTTGTTAAAATAAGCAAATAAGTGATTTTTTTGATGTTTCGTTTAATCGAATTTAATTACACATTCTGTGCAATGTGAAATGAAATCTCTGAAACTTATTTATTCCCTTTAAGATTTAAATATTTCGTAAACAAAAGTTTGGTAAGAAAATGGTGTTTGAATTTACATGTTGACATGTTAACTAATATCCTGTGAAACAGAGTTAATAATCAACTCACGGGTCCCCTGAAAAAATCCATTAAAACCTTTTGTTTTTTCTATCCGTATCTTAACATTTTAAATATGTTGTATCCGTGATAAAACAGCCAAAACTCGATAATTTTTACATAAATTTCAGTACAATTCAATAGAGTTAACATCTACAAGTATATGAAATATAAAGTCAATACCACACTGACCTTGTCGCATAGAGATGCATGATGTTTAATTGAAGTTTCTTATTATCACTGTAATGTTTAAAGTTTCTAACAAATAATATTTTATTTAGATACAGGTCATTTGAATACTATAATACATCACTAGCCTCTTTTATTAGTAACCTGCCTGAACAACCAAAGATTACAATCGCACCATAGAACTGTTAACGCATGCAGCTATTGTAGTATAACTATATTTAACCATAAATAAAACCTTGATTGGGGCTTAGGGAATTCCAAAATACAAACGAACTCGCATCGTCGCCCTTGACCATGTCTTATGACGTAGGCTATGCAATGTATCGTATTATTTGCGCCTGGATATTACTTATTGATTTATGTCCAATAATAGGTATCCTTTGGCACCAATTCAATAACAAATCGCACTTGTCGAGATTTTATTACTGCCAATTTTTATTATATGCAAAAAAAGTTTTTGTATTTGTAAGGTCGAAATGCAATGAGTTTGTACGTACAACTGCTGTTAGAGGAAAATTGTTGCGATGTTTTGATTGTTTTTGCAATGCATGTGCACGTTTATTTATATATAGTAAAACGGTGTCTCGAGAATTCTTGTGACATTTTTGGTAAATTAAAATCATTTTTTTTTTTCATATCAAAAACTAGCTGTGTTATATGTTTCGGGCATTTAATTATTAAAAGTATGTGACGAAGTTAAAACAGTTTGAATTTAGCGTAATTTTTTAATAATTTTGACTAATTAATTGCTAATTATTATTTACATATTAAAAAGAAATAATACACCACTTTTATATTACTTGCGGTTATGCAAAAATACTACTAATATAAAAATTTATGAGAAAGTCTCATTTAAATATTTTTTTTGTAAATATGTCACTAATACATTTTATGTAATATCATTTGAGGAAACATTATCTATAATAATTCATTTCCTGATTTTTATTTATTATTGCTTAATAGACATTGATTTCGTAACTTTCCGAAGTACTAAATTTAAGGACAAGGCTTCTAATGGGCGATGTGTTTATTCATATTGTTGTAAATTTAAAAGCATTATTGAGTTCATGCCGCTTTAATTTGTCAAATGTGATTATGACACATTATAAGAAAAAAGATATATGTTAAGATACTTTTTCCACATACGCTTCCTAATCCATTTTCATATAGTTTTCGTTATCTTAGTGTAAACGGATATTAACATAAATATTATTTTTAAAATAAAATATTCTTGATTGCGTATGCAAACTGTGGAACGAAAATCATTTACGTTCTTGTATTTTTATTATCAAAGATGTGGGGATTCTCTGAAACGTTACATGTGTTAGGTTTTCCCCGGACCTAGGAGCAAATGGATCGGGTGGATATATTTTTAATTGTGGTACTTTTGGCACGACTTTCCTGTTCTGCATCATGCGGACAGTTTCCAGAACCCGTATAATATGATGTTTATCTTATGTCAATCTATAATTGTTAAGGAAAATTATTGAGTACTGCAGTGTATGTTATAACTTACTTATTACGTATGAATATTATTTATAAGAATATTGTTTTTAACCATATAGTTCGAGATCATTTGAATTACCTTACTAGTTTATTATTTTTATTATAATTTTAGACTTTATTCCCATTCAAGTAGTTTTATTTCATCTTCTGGATTCTTTGTAGCAAATTATTAACACGTTATCGACTGGTGACGAAAAAGAAATTCCCTAATTTTGTTGAGTTTTTGACTATAAATTCTTTACGGCACAGGTTTTCAGGAAAGAGCAATCGTCTGAAAGTTTCTGTCAATAGGCTTTAGCTACAAAAATCAGAATAACTTGTTAAATGTCGGCGAGCGGCGACAACAAAAAGCCTGAAAGTTGGCTACGTCAATAAAATGTTAATATACATAACGGAGCGTCGGCATAGTCATAGTCATTAGAAACCATGACGCTACCATTCTTAGCGTCACCGTCCCCAGACCCAGGTTCAGACATGGCAAAACAAAAGATTCAGTTATTACAATAGTTCTACTGAACATTTTATGATCTATAATTCTTATTTAACTTATAAACTCTTATGAAGATATTCAAATTTCCATAATAAAACCTAATGCTGACCAAGGTTGGCCCATTTTCAAAAAACAATCATTATGAATTGTAAATTTTTCTGTACTATAACTAAACAGTTAATATTTATCGATAACATACTAAGAATGTTTCAAAGTGGTACAGAAACACGTTATATTTTAAATGTAAATATTTTTTGTTGAATATTAAAAAAAAAATGTTAATATCTTTCCTATCATTTTCGTATCAGTTTCCTGTGTAGTTATCTTCACAATTATCTGTAATCACGCTTTCAGTCGGCCGTCTTCTTGTTTATTGGAATATTGAATGTTAATTCAAGACTAAAAAAAGGAATAATATGTAATCATCTCTTGAAGGGTTTTGATGTAAATAATTTTATAATAAATAAGTTCTTTTGATACTTTATTACTAAAACATGATCCTTCGGTACCTTTTATCTTTCAATTTAATAACTTTTGACTAATTACTACAGGCATTTTTTGGCAGTAACCACATTTATATTAAAAACTAGACTAATTAAAAACCTTTTTAAGCTGTATTTTTAACACGTAAAAACGGAAATTAATTTACTAATTTCCGCTTTGTTTAATCGCAAATACTACAACACAATCTAAATGCGTTTCGCCACTACACGTGTCATCCTCGGATGTAACAGGAACGACCGCCCGTCGCCTAACCAGCGAAAATTAGCAAATTAATTATTGTTTTATTGTGTCATGGAGTGCCGCAAATTGATGCTTGAATCAATAAATTGTATTTTAAATAAATATTCTTTGTCACTAACGTAATTTGTCAGTGATTCGCACATTCAAAATATCGAAAAGAATATAATAATATAGAATTCATTTGTTAGTAATATTTGTAGGTATATGTAAGTCGTAAAAATTTAAACATTGGCAGAATCTCCTTCATTCTGACCTTTCCAGAGTCGTCTGGAACTGTCGTCTGACATTTCAACGCCAGCGCCACGTCTACGGAACCTTACGAGTCTAACGACGTCTCATTATAATAAACATCTCATGCATAAGTTACTATGCAACTCACTACGACTGACCTATTATTATGACTTATTACAAAATATTTTATAGGTTTTTAATAGTCGATCTTCCTTGACTTGATGTCAATAAAGATTTGATACATTTTAATTACGATGAGGCATTTATTTACACAATCACATCGGTTTTGATTGCCACATATCGTAGATCCATACTGGTGCCAGGTTCGATTTTGGGGCTGCAAGAAAAGTGTGGATAGTGATAAGGTTTTTCGAACTCGCCTAGTAACTACCACCCACAACTTCAATCTGCCGTAATAACAGCATTGCTGCGATCTGATATTCATTAAAATGAGAGCAAAAAGTTTCTGTACGAACACGCTTCACCTTCGCTTCTTTTTTGTCAATTAACATCATATGCCCATTGAGGACAAGGGTCAGTCCATTGTCCATAAAATGACCATTAAAATATATCCATTCTAATGATCTGGAGGGATTGTAATGACTTTTTTATTTCCTTTATTCCGGACATTACTTGTAATTTATAGGATATATTTATATTAACCAATGCATAATCCTTTCCTGTTCGTCCAGTCTTAAATTATTCATATCCCGAAGAGAAACATCGTTTAACCGCTCGAAATTACCTTTTATTTTTACTTGCAACACAACAATTTACTTTTCAAATCTCAATAATAACTCAATATATTTTTAAATTCGCTTTGTGCCTAGGAATAGAAATCATGTTTGATATATTTACCTTTTCATTAATATCGACCTTATCTTCTTCGTAGGACACAAATAATACTTTTATGGCACGACTCGCACGCGAATCTGTTACGCTTCTTCTTATATATTCATTACTCACTTAATTTAATAGCCTCACTACACACATCCTTCTTAGCGCTCGTATCACATCTGAATGGTCACTCGCCAACAGACGTTTAGTAGTTTATTCGAGTCCAAAATAAAAGTCTCTTCTGAAATTTCTCATCAAACAGAACGCCGTGTCGAATTAACGTCAGTCTTTGTACCTAGTAATTTGAACATAAGATAAGCAAGCGATAAAAACAACTTATGGAACTATTAAAATCCGCTTACGGACTATCTATGACGATTTTTAAACGACGTTTGGCGCGTGTAAGATTGGCTTAGGTGAGCCGTATGTTTTCCTGCGGCTGTAAAATTTATGCGTGCAGTCACCTGCAAAACATATTACTTGTAGTCTCGTTATAAAGATTATGTTTAAAGTGTAAACGTGATTTGAAGATTTAATAAAATGGAAATAGATTTAACTACTGCATACTCTATATTTACTGGTTAAATAAGGTACTGGTTACCAAAAAAATAAATAAAGACACCGTCACAGTAAAAACACCAAAGTACACGTATTTTAACATAATATTTATAATTAGCTCATATGTAAATATGCTCTTTCGGCCGCAATAATGATGTTCAATGGTACTCTCTGATAATAAGTTTTATTAATTTAATGTGACGTTTTCCAATTTGAGAATTTAACGAGTGTGTTAATTCTTCAATTATCTAATCGAAAAGCATACAGGCCCTAATACAATTTGTTTAAATGAGATCATGTTTGTAAATAGACGTATAAGTTTGAGAAGCGTGCTGTAAAACGAGTTTCTATTAAATTGGAATTAACTGTCAGGAAAATCTCTTATATCGATCAATCTCTAAACATCGGTCAAGTTTGGTTAGTAAACATTACCTGGTCGCCATTTTGGAGAGGGGTTATAAATATCTTAAAATTATTCATAAATAAATCTTGTCCTGTCTAATTATACTCGTATGATTAACAATAAATGACGTATAACTTTAACGATATGTATAATTTGTCTGTTTAGTTGACATGTTTGCGATTGCTACTTTTTATCAACACTTAAGTGGTAAACTATTTATTAATACATACATACATATATAAACATATATTATTTCTTATAAACATATAGCCACAATCTATTTTCTTATTATAAAAGAGCAATATTTTCTAAAATTCCTACTAAACCAACAACTATTTCTCTGTAATATATTGTTTAAAGAGATAGCTAAAAGTGTATATCAAAGATCTTATTATACATTATAATAAGATGGTTACACCTTATACAAAGTGTACCTTTGAAAATACCAAACAATTATGTGCTACTTACAATCGTGATACGGAATATTTTA
>DWQX01002080.1:0-23593 GCA_018245475.1 Pharmacophagus antenor
TAGGCTCGTGGGCTCGGACTCGTGTCTAAGCGCCAGGGGGGGGGGGCAATCCTTTATTTGATACTCCCACGCCACGGGAAAAAATCTCGTCCAAACACAACGTAACTGTCATCAAGAGGTAAAAATTAGACTGATCGTAGACTAGTGCACTCCGCCATCGCAGACCGCATCTCACGGGAGCATCACGCGGGCTTGCGATTATGCACTGACCTATATTGAATAATGAAAATCAATTATGTTGAACTCATACCATCTAAAACACTATGGTATTTCAAACCCTTTTGTCGGAACTGCGAGTACGGTACCGCACAATACCGCAATACTGTGTGACTAACCTGGATACTGTTTTTTATGTGACGTGATATATAGGAAGGGCTATGGCGATGGATAGTACAATAAAGAAAACTTTTTTTTTTGGCGAACGTTATATTTTCTATCTCAATCAGACAGATCCATGAAAATCTTGTCATTTTCGTCGCTATGGAGATTGTATATATTTTTATGAAATACGAATTTAAATACTAAGGAGGTTGCAAGTGAATTCATAGGAAACAAGTTTAGATATAAAAAAGAAACTAGTTCCGTATATCACAACAAACGTAACTTTTATAGGCAATTTTTATAGTCGCAGTATATATCATTAAATTAAAATAAGCATTTTTTTTAATTTAGTTCACTGCACTACACTGGAATGGACGTTTTTTTTTTTGAAAAATGGACTAACAATCAAACCACAACCAAAACCCTGGACGGTGAAGAGTGTCCTCCTAGAATACTCCCTTTCACATATATGACTGCCGGAACAAAAGTTATGACAATTGACATTGAGGGTAGCTAGCTGGACGGGTACGGAAAAACCCTGCGACCCATCCAAACCAAAACTTCTATTGCCGGTAAATCGACCCGGGGTTCTCCGCGCTACAAGCGGTAAACCACTGCGTTACGGAGGCTATTAGCACGAGCCATAACACGTGTCCCGTTTTCGGTTCAGGCAGAAACTAAATTGTCTCGTATTATTTTATATGAAGATCTTTTCATCTAAATGTAATTAATTACTGGTAACATAATCTCGTGCTTTGACTTTAGCCATGTAATGATAGCAGTACACGTGACGCGGTAATGTCACGAGTGCGAGAGTAGGTACACAATAGATATTAACACACGATCGTTGGATTAGTTGCGTGTAACGAAATCGGTACACGTGACTAGGTAATGAAACTTATTTATAAAAAAAAACGTGCTGGGGAATGCATTAGGGAAACGGGTGAACAATTCAATCGCTTATCACTATTTAGTCTCATTTAAATAGCACCACGCGACCTCCTCGCGGCGCCCAACCCTCCCCCCACCCCTTCCCCGTTCACAATCTAAAAGCAGCCTTTCTTTTCTCGATACCGCACTTCATTCGCTTACTACCGACGTCTACATTTTGTTTTCTCAGACATAAAGGGTCGTCCTATCAGGTGATGTTTTAAGTTCTTCTCTTTGATTATCGTTAAACGTCTCATCTCTACATGAACTGTCTGCCCGTCCATTACTCCCATCTCCGTTACAAAAGAAACTTTAGCCTGGAGCTAATTGAACGTAACGCACGCTCTCTAAATTACTGGAAATAAGAACACATCTCATGTCCAAACCTTATGACCTCTTACGCATTGAAGACCGGACGGTATTGAAAAAAAAAATGTTCACGAACATAATTCTCGACAAATTACACCTTACCGTAAGGTCATAAGGTTCAAATGAAATTTTTAAAAAACACAAAAACCATTGTACGTGACTGTACATTGTGCCATGCACCTTCAATGTCGCCAACGGGCATTTCTCACGATCCGTTCTTTCGCCCCGCTTTACTATCGATGACCGTACAAATCATTTCACAAATTAACTATACATTGCGGCGTTATAGAACACCGCAATCACAAATTCCTTAAACGCAAGCAATGGAATATAAATTTTGTTTATATACTGCTATAAAAGCGACCGTATTTATAGTTCAAACGTACTGATTACAGGTTAGCCGGACAATATTTTAAGCGTTATGATATTGATTTCTGTAACGGATTTACGGTTCGATTGTACCTCGGGGCGGCGACAATGAGAGATTTAGTAAGGCGCAATTAGTGTCGAACGTGTGAAATGCGTGTGTGGTGACGACTATGGGAAAAGCGAGGCGCTAGTTGCGTCAATTTGTCGTCCACGTACTGCGTCGAGTTTGAATCTCGATTAGATATTTATGTTTGACGAAAGCCTGTCATTATCTCATAGTTCCGGCGCGGTAATCTTATAGACACGAAGACAACATCGCTTTCATATAGAAACTGAGTATTCTATATGAAATATATGGAGCAGCAACATAAACTATTTTCATCTTTAAGAACTTAAAAAAGAATAGAACAGGATAATCTTTATTGCATACCAAAAAGAAAATATATATACACAAAAAAAAATGAAAGTAACTATTATAAATAATAAAATTAAAAGAATTTATTAGCATAGCAAAAGTCGATATTACTGGTAAAAACAGTATTCCAGACAACCTTAGGATTAACACAAAAGAGCTCACGGATCCGGTGATCCAGTTTTGATGAAGCTGTAATAGTCGTCAAAAAGTCTAACAGCGCAAACTTCACCGAACCCAGCAGCAGCAGCAGCAGATTGACCCATTGGTTGTACAGATAAAAGATGGTTTGAGATTATCCTTTACCTCGTGTAAATGTCAAAAGGAAACAAAATCTTTATTTATTTCATATGAATATATTATAATTTTCATGGAATACTTCTATGTCTCCGACTATGGTCTGCAAAAACAAATAAATAACCATTACCTTATGACATATGTCACTTCACTACTACCGTGATACAGCAAAAAAAAACCTGAATTTTATATTTTAAATGAATACGATAAAATCTGTAACATATATTTTTAATAAACATTTGCTTAAACATGAGAAATCGATGAAAATAAATTACGTTTTAGTATCGATAACGTGCTAACAGTAAAAAAGTTACACATGATTAGAATTGACACGTAATATTAAGTGACAATGAAGCCGTAGACAGTGAATGATGTTGGTGGCGATTCGCCCGGAACGCTTCTTACACTCACATGTATGTCTGTCGGAACACGGCAAATACATTATGGTCGCAAATTGACATCGTTGGCTAGAAGTACGAAGAGGCCCTTATCATCACCCAAACTCCACCAACCATGTAGCCCGTGAATCAAACCCGGGGTCTTAGTGGTTAAAGACAAGCGGCAAACCACTACGCCACATAGACAGCTATTGTGTTGATGTGTGACACTTACAGTAAAGTGCTCATTCATTCACTCACACACACTCTATCGTCGATGGCACGAAAAGAACACGAGATGTAGATGTCGGCAATTAGCGAATGAAATGCGGCATCGAGAAAAGAAAGGTCGCGTTTGAACTGTGAGAAGGGGTGGAGGGGAGCGCCGCGGGGAGGTCGCTTGGTGCGATTCAAACGATATTAACGAGATATCCGATTAAATTGTATACCCGAACTTTTAACTGCCTCCGTGGCTCAGTGGTTTTATTTTGCCCTATAGGTGTACAGTTCGCATCATAGGCCAAATGAATAGTGGAGTTCGGATAGTGGTACGGTATTCCATATCTCCCTCTCTAACCGCCTTAATGCCAATCAGCCGCCTTAACAGCACTGCCATGTTCCGACAGTCGTGCATTCACGTGCATTCGGCGCTCGTACGCTTTCCGTCCACTGCCTCGTTGTCGCTTAACATAATGTGTTAATCGATTCTCGCCGCATTCTCTTGACGTGGGCCGCTATCTAAGCGTTCCGTCGCTACGGCCGGCGAAAAAATGCAAATCGTCATAAGCCACGGGCGATTCACGAGCGGCCATTCCCACAGCGCGCCGGGCACGCCCCGGTACCGTCGGCAAACACGACCGCAACCCGCCTAGACGCTGCCCGCTTAATGGCATGCCATACACGTTACGCGATTACGGCCAGTCGCGAGTAATTATATATATATATTTTTTTATCAACAATAGATTAACACGACCTCAATATCACATAATGTTAAATGACAATGAGGCCGTAGAAGAAGCGTGATCGTTCATTATACTCTGGCTCTCACTTGGATGACTGCGGGAACAAAGCAATGCTGTTATGGCGGCAGATTAACGTTGAGGGCGGTAGTTTGAAAAACTCTACCACTATGTAGACTCTACTACTTCTGTGGCCCGGAATTCGAACCCAAGACCTCCGCGTTACATTAAGGTAATAAACAAATAAGCCGATTAGGCAGTCAAAAGTAAAATGTGTTAGCAATGGATTTATTTTTGTATTATCGTAATATCTTCATGATATCGATTGGCTGCATTGCCTTGTAACACCAAGGTAGAGGGAGTCTGCATGGTGTTAGGTAAAATCGAGGTTAAATATTAGCGCATAAGCGATAAAAAAAGTATGCAGTGTAAGGGAATAACTATACATTAACCCTCGATGTATTATGAAAAGCAGATTTTTATTACTACGCAAAAAACCATATATAGCCACAAGCCATGAAAGATAGATAAAGAGACTTGAAATTTGTCAAGTAATGGATCTGGGTGAGTGGAAGTAGCCTTTACGCCTGTAATTCTTATTATGCCTTAAAAACATACTGGACAACCTAACGAAACCCTCATCATTTTTAATAATTTTTGTTTCCACGTCGACCAGTCTAACGTATACGACCAACTAAGGAAGCCACGTGTAGCGGCGAAATGCGTTGCTATCTTAATATAGTCTTTATATTTCCGATTAAACAAAGCGGGAATAGTCAAAGTATTGTTTTTTTATTTTATTTCATAATTTATTCATAAAGCAATATGTGCCTTTTTCATAGAGTGTGTATAAATGACTAGCGCGTTAGTTAACACTTTGTCGACCGGTAGCCGATTTTTAGGCTTTTAGTCGTCGCCACTCGCCCACGCTTACCCCGTTATTCTGACTTTTGTAGCTGATGCCTATTGAGAGACAAACTTTCAGACGTTTATTCAGTTCTTTAAATTTACACATTCATTTTGAAATGAAAGAAGAAACCTATGCGCTAGAGTATCGGGAAAAACACAACAAGATGAGAGAATTTCCTTTTCGTCACCGGTCGATAATGCGTTAAGAACACAAACTTAACGCTCCGTTCGCAAAATAACGCTAAAGCGAGTCTAGATCTTTCTAAACTTCACCACAGATGTATCAAATTCCCATTCATTCGTTCGCGTAGACTCACGCCAGTGAATCGCGACGTGAATGGCAGTCCTAATTTGTTTTTGATGCGTACACTTCAGTTTGATTTCTTCCAGTATCAATTTAAAAAACAATATCATAATATGGTTTTCATATTACATAAATATATTTTTTTATATTATACTTTCAATAATAACCATAATTTTTTTTAGTAATATGCATAAATAAATATTTACTTATAACCAGTATTCGACAAATTAAATGAATACTAAGTAATAAGCAAAAAATTAAAATGTATTATCTTTTTGATTTCAACATAACTATAAATTACTTCTGCTATTCTTTTACAGGCGACATTGGTAACTTATAAAGCAAAAAAAAAGTTTTCACACTACGAATTTCTCTGGCAAATACGAGATTGTTTTGATATAACAACTACAGGCACTAATGAAATCATTGTTGCCATGGAAACGTGACCGGACACCTCAACCGGTATAGATGGTAGACGATACGCTGGGTACATATCTGTTTAACCTAAGCGCAAAGTCATGACCCGAGTCTGCATTTTGACCCGGTCACAATGTTTAAGGATTTTCATCTCTTTTACAATAGCGTAAAGATTAATTTTGCAAATATTAGATTCTAAACTGTACTTTACTGGAGACGAAAAATATTGAAGACTGAAGCTATTATTGGTTTTTGTTTTAATGCATTGAGAGAACGCGTTGTGAAAATAATTCACATGTTACTTAGTCCTCGACGATCGTTTATTTTTATTAGCGGAATACAGGTTAGATTTTATTTTCATTGCCAAATATAAGTAGAAAAACACAATTTCACCAGACTTGAAGATGAAATTTATTGTAGGCGGTGGTACAACGTACTTGCTCGTTCATAGTATATTTATGTATCCATTAACTACACCCACGTCGTATATATTCTTTTCATGTTTATGAATATATATCATTTTAAATAAAATTATATGCAAACCTGGCAGTCACTCGCTGTCTTCGCTGGGCGTGGTTTTTTTTTTATTTAACATTGAGCTTAATACCTTTCCATTATATGTACCTAATTTCGAGACAATCGCGACTCAAATAATCAAAAGGTTTAATGAAATTTAACCCCCTACCCTCCCCCCACTACCACAGCCCCCTTTGGGGGAATTTTGGAAAACCTCTTATATCTCGATACCCACACATCACAGAGAACGCTTTTCATCAATCAAATCAAATTTCATATCTCTAGGACCAGCGGCTTAGGCGTAGCATTGATATTTGTCAAGACTTTCACATGTGCACATTTCAATAATACTAAAGCAGTCTGGCGGTCACCGGTCTTGCCGTTTGTTACTCGATCACTTACTGTACTATAGTAATCAAAATATACTGATCCAGGTGGCATAACAGTTTTTCGTTACGTGACGACTTTAAAAAACTAATATATTAAGATAAACAACGGATATACAAACAAAGTTTTCGTTTAAAATCAGCATTTCCTATCCTTTCAACATAACAGTTATCATTGTTTTCTTTCAAACCAAACACGAACAATCAAATACGGACCGCTTTGTAGAAAAATTATACGTGATCATACCTAAGAGAGAAACAAAAGAAACGCACGTCGAATTGAAGACCTCGCTCTGATTGTAGGTTAATAATCGGGCAATGGAAGAACAGTTAGGTCGGCCGCTGCGCCGAGCTCGGCAGGAAATGCCATGATTGTCGAAAATCCGCGGACCTATGAACTTTCCACCGGTCATTGTCGTAATGGCTCTGCGGGCGCATCGTGAAAGCCGTTCGCCGGATCGCATAAACTAGGTAACACCGTTTTGTATTTCCAAAATAACCATCTGCTTTCCCTTTTATTATCAAACTCTCATAAAAAAAAAAAACTGTAATCTATACAAAGAATTAGCTCACATCGCTCAGTTTAATTTTCAAGTATTTTAAGTTTACCCAAATAACATTAAAAAACTTATGATAAATGAACAAATGTTTTAGTTTTCGAATGTTATTATACATTAAAATTGAAAAATTTCAATTCCAATATTGTTCAATAGTTTAATCGTGACTGGCGCGGAAAGAAAGCTTTCCTCCTTTATATACAAAGTATTATATATAAAATGTTGTTTTCTTAAAGGCTTGAGAATTTTTTGATCTATTTAACAGTTTCAGGACTCGTAACATTTTAATATTTTCTTATTTTAATTTTTTCAACGCGTCGTGATTTCGTTATCAAATCATACTAAATGTTTCTAAACAAACGTTCGAAAATTAATATTAGCATTTAATATTAAACAAAACGATTCATTTCAATCTACCGAATTTTACGCTCTTGACATATATTTTCCATTCATCTATTTCTTAATTTTAACGATATACTTACCTAAAAATATGTAAATTCTTCTTGAATTTCACAAAATTTCGTGCCGCATAAATCAAATGTTCGCTTATAGACCTATTGTAATAGAAAATTGAAACTAAACCGTGATGAGCAAACGGAAATCAAGATGGCGCACTTCATGCATCGCCGGTAGAAGCGGAAACCTCATATTTTAGAGGAAGGAGTCAGTTTACCGAAGCACCGTGTCCATCAATTGACACAGATGCGTCCAGTAATTCAGACATCCTGCCCGCGGGTCACGAGTAGAGAGCAAAGGGATAGAGAGCTTCATGTAACAGCTAAGCCGTAAAACACAAGCATTCGTTATATTTCAAATAATTTTAATTATAAACCTTATGAAATAAACACGATCTGAAGTGTCAATTTAAAATATATTTTTTTTTTACTTACAAATATAATAGCTACTTCGTAGATATAGGAAATACGTAATTTGAAAATTAAATCTGTCTATACAGCTGAAAAAAAATTAACGAGACTTCACGGGCTGTAAACTGATGATAAAGAAAAAAACACATCCGCCTGTGATACAAAATTACATTTATAGTTAGGTGGAAAGATGTTATAGATGTAAACCCTACAATAGATAGGCACAACATTCACACATATTTACTCTAAGCTGCACTATACGGTACGTTTTATTCTTATTATATAAAAGAGTAAATAAAAAAATAATATAATAAAAAATAACATTTTAACTGTTTTTTATTAATTTAAAATATGAGCTGGTTATGAAATGCAAATAATAAAAAAGTGTACATGTACAAATAAAAATTAAAAAAATATACTTTATATTAATTAATACATGTATATTATTACTTTAATAATAAAATAGTGTTCCGCTTATAATATTAAAACTCGTGTATTGTGAAAAAATTCAAAATCCATTATCAATTATACCGCCAAGTTGAAATTATTATAGGTTACGCGTGAAACCAAAAATTATGATATTGAATAATTTTGCAGTACGTCTGACGGTTTTAGCTACATACTTATGGCGATTCATTGCCATGATATTTTTTTATTTCTAATATGACCACTTGCCAGTATGATTGATTTAACAATTAATTATATTATTAATTGATATTCCGCCATTGATGATGACCTAATTTATAATTGGTGTTATGAATTTATGGTCTATGTAAATTCATAATTTGTGTTATATGTTACTTTATTGATAAGTTTAACCCTTTGAGCGCTGTATTGTCTGACGTTAGACGTGCGCCTTGGACTGCAAGCTGCTTACGTTAAGCCCTATCAGGTTTCTTACGTAAAAAGTACGAAGCAATTTGTGCAGACTTAACTTTTATAGCATTGTGTGCATTTTATAGCATATTGATTTTAACTGAAACAATCTATGTAGTGTCCTTAGGAGTCTCAATAATCATTTAATTCATCAAGATGCTATATTATGAATATTAATGGTTAAGCGGAAACGCATGTATGGATTCGTAGCGAAAATCGAACGGTACTGCTAGAACCCACGTACAGGTTCAAAGCTTAAAGTGTTAATCAACGCAAACAAATATCATCGTATTCGTAATTCTGATAAGTGACAGTCGAAGATATAACCATGAAGAATCCTCCGAGCATTAACGAAGAAGGTGAACCGGTATTTGTTCTTATTCGGAGAACGCTTCATTCGACCCTCTCGCATAACAACGTTTGAGCAGGAAGCGGCGATGGATAAACAAACGGAACAATTAATGCTAATAGATTAATAGCAGTGCACGCCGGCTACGCGCTTGATACTTTCTACTGTGGCTCGTCTCTTTTCGCCCATAACTTCACGACGATAGCGACTGAGCCGATTTCGAAAGCGGCTTAGCTATTAACGTTGTCGGCTAAGTTGAAATGTGCTACGAGCAAGTCTTAGCTTCTACGTTTTGCTCCCTTTTTTATGTATGATGAAGATATAACTTTCATTGAGTATTTTTTTTTATTCAAGAGATTTATTTTGCGGGACTGCGTGACTAAATAAAACAAGAATAAATTGGCTAATTTCCGCTTTCTTTGATCGCAAATACTACGATAAAATACAATCACAACGCGATTTCATCCGACGTCGGACGGTCGAACGACGGTGAGGACGTCACGTGCAGTGGCGAAATGCATTGAGATACTTTAGTCGTAGTGTTTGCTATTAAGCAAATCGGAATTTAGCTAATTATTATTTTTTGTATTAACTGAGTATTTTGATATTATTTTAATAAATTAATTAAAAAATAACGAGTTAAAGTTCGGATGTGAGAAACGTAGTTTTTGAGCCTTTTATTTTCAGTGGATATTTATTATGTATTGTTTTATATATATAATGGGATATTGATCATTTCTTTTTATTTAGAATTTAGTATTTCCCAAAGTTCGTCCTTTAAAAGGTTGCGTGCTGTTGTTTTATGGAGATAGATTAGAACAAACCCAACTACCTAATTGCACTATTCACGTTACTTAACATCGTGTAAAATTTACCTTCAAATCGTATTCCAAGCAGACATCTAAACCACTGCGCAGCGGAAGCAGTTAAGGCGGTGTTCACATACATTCACCTTCTCAAACGGCCAATTAGCCCGCCCGGCGTGGAACAATAGCCGCCTCATGACCCCTCACCTACGCGACACGCCTATTGACTCTTCGCCAACAACTGCATCACACAAACGGAGCTCAAAATTGTTGAATAAACAAAACGGTACACTTTCCACCGGAGCGGTGACGCGTCCACACCTACGGTGTTTGGACGGGCAAACATTCAAAATGAATAAAAAAAAAACCCGACATCCGCTCTGACCCCCCGATACGTTCCCATGGTAGGAGCACACCGTTTCAAAGTGACCTTTTTTATCGTCTATGAGCTAACAATTGACCTCAATTTTACAATGACAACAGAGAAAGCGGTGAAACGCACTTCACCAGTATACTCGTACATTATCATAGTATGGTGGAATTATAAAGCGAAGATGAAACATCGTGGGGATTTCAGTCGTTGCAAATCCTAACTATATACAACTTGTAAACATCAAGAAAGAGGTGTAAACGTAACGTGTTCTTGCCCCTGCAAGGGTATGTATGTGAAGGCATTTCCCGCATGTGAAACAAAAAACTATAACAGTATGACTGCCGAAACCTATGGCATGGCAGCAGATTACCAAATTCATCGGCAATGGGCTATCATTTGACCTGGACCGGCACGCGATGTTATGTGACAGTGATGGCCGTACATGACCAAGCTTTCATTCCCAATGTATTCTGTCTCGCAAGCCTATGACTGGCGGAAAATGGCAGTACTGTTATGGCGGCAGACTTACTAAACCCTACCACCAACCAAACGCCACGTAAGTAATAACAAAAATTATTTTTCCATTACAGAACAGTCAATTTCAAATTCTAATAAAGAAATTCCCTCCGACCAAATCGCTACTTAAGCGCAATTCAATGTCATCGGACTATCTAAAACTCCCTTTATAGATAGGTTGAATTATCTTAAGTACATCTCTCTCCGAATGGGCGTCCGTAAAACCACCGATATTAACTTAACAAAAAAAAACAATTGTAAATAAAAAAAAGGAATAAAGCATTGCCGTAGAGAAGTTGAATTCGTGATCGCATAATGCCGCCCGCTGTTGATACAGGCCGCCTAATGTGCTAGTGTGGGCGCGTGCGCTACGCTGGAGCCCACCATCTTGATACTTTAAATCAAGACTATAAATTTATTGATCATTACTATGGTTTGCTTAATAATTAAAACCCGAAGTTATTTGTTCCGAACCATGTATCGTTTTTATTAGGAAAACAATCTCACTGAATTTTTAAAATTAAAATCTCCAAATTGTCAATCCGATATTGACAATAACAGATCATGAAAATGCGTGAACACCATACACGTTAAATATTATTTTTTATGTAATTTGTAATACTAGTAAAACATATAATTTTTGAATATTATAATGAATTTATATCACACAAATATACACTGAACATAGTAAAAATTGGTTCTAAAGTAATAAAGGATGTCCGCATAATGTTAAATTTTGATGCCGAGGATAAATTTGCACTTAAATAAACTCAAAATAATAGCAACATCTCATAATATTTTCAGGGAAATCTTTATCTTTTGCACTACTCTACTTTATTATTACAATATGACAGTCCCTTAAAGTTAATTGATTGATTTTATGTTTTGAAACTACCGGCAGAATACCAACATTTGTCATTTAATATTAAAAAAAAAATTAACAAAAAATAAACAATGACGAGATGGTAAATATGTCAATACAGATTAACAAACGGCGAGAAATGTACATTTTAAATATAGCGATGCTTTTAAAGATAATTTTTTATCCACAAGCGACTCTATACTCAACTAAATATGTTTATTTTCAGTCTAATTATAGGAACAATAATGGTCAGAACAATAAATAGGTAGATTAAAAATAATACAAAATATTTACGAGTTCGCTTATGATCAAGAACGGTCAATTCCAATGCTGAAAGTAGTTAGTAATGGGGAATAGATCCAAGTTAATTGATCCGGGAACCTGTTACACTTTTAACAGAACAGCACCAGATCCCAACTTAATGCTAATGAAACTGGAGTTAAATTAAGAACAATATAAACAATAATGACTCATTAAGGTGACTCTCATGTATCCATGCGTCTATTCTTAAATATATAATATAAAGAATTCAATGAAACGCCCACACATTATCATAACTTACTGTCAACTTTCGAAAAACAACAATAACGTCTTCATACTTTTATTTAATATTGATGCGTCTGTTGAATCATTAATTTCTCTAATTAAACAAATATTCCAATAGCATCATTAGGTAATAACTGTCACTTATTTTCACGCACAAAATATTCTTTCTTATTGTTTTCTTTACGTCGCCAAATAAAATAAAGCCTTGAGAGTTACACAAGTAATCTTGAACTTAAAATTTGAAAAAATTAAAAAATTCATTGATGGCTTTCTTCAAACCAAAGTACAAACCGATTCACATATCCGAGTGTATTTTTAATAACTAATAATAAATTTAGAACTTCAATATCGATATTTCTTATGAATCTAAACATATACAATATTTCTGATTGATTCAACTAACTGATTGACCTATACTCAGCTTAAACAGTAGGTCCTAGAAACAAAATTTGGAGTGTGTATTCTTTGTGATGTGTAGATATCTATTAAAAAAAGAATTTTTGAAATTACACCACACAGGAGGCAGGGAAGGAAGGGGGTATGGCATGACTTTAAATTTCATCGAAACTTTTTATTTTGAGTTTATGGGCTCGAAAATTGTTATAAATTCTCTAGGAGGATTAATCTTAAATTACAAGAAAATACCACGCCCAAACAACCAGGCCGGTAACGGGTGGTGATGCATATATTTCACAAATAAAACCTCTTTATAATAAACTTCCTGTTATTTGGATAATACATGCCTTTATGAACGGATATAAAAGTTGCCGTATGGTGCATTGCGGTTGGACATCCTACTCTAATCGTAACGTAATGCTTTGTACTTGCATTGTAAGAATTTGCGTACCGTTACGTATTTTAATAAAAAAATTTACGGTCACCAGATGGTAAGTGATGCTTTTCTTATCGGCAAAGAGCTAACAATCGACCTCAATTTCATACGATGTTAAGCGTTAAAATGATGTAAAAATTTGGCGAAAGCCCGTTGTTGATAAAAAAGTGCCCAAACACTCTGGTCCTCAGATGTATAACCGCTGGAACACAGCAATGCTGTTATGGCGGAAGATTGATATTATGTCCGAAAAACCTACCGCCTTCCAAACTCCACAACCCATGAGTCCAAGAAATCCAATGAAGGAACTTCGAGCTGAAGAAGCGGTAAACAGCGGTCGACTGTTTCCGTGGCGTAGTAGTTTAACCGCTTGTTTTGTAACGCGAAGGTCCTGGGTTCGATTCCCGGGCCACAGGAGTAGAGGAGTCTGGATTTGGTAAGGTTTTTCATACCCGCCTGGCTAGCTACTATCCTTAATATCAATCTGCAGCCATAAAAGCATTGCTATTTTCCGACAGTTATACATGCGAGAGCCAAATATATTATGGGCGAACACGCTTCACCATCTACGGCCTCATTGTCACTTAACATCAGTTCAAATCGTTGGCAAGTATTAGCCCAAGCTATTGCGACAAGGAAGCAAATTAAATCTTACCTTCCTAGAGCTCCTACTTCTTGATGTATAAAACATTATTTTTTTAACGTAGACTGCCATGTACGCCAAGTCTGGCAGGAGCCTAAAGGACGATTTAAAAACAAAAAGTTTTTTTTTTTAATTTTTAACTGTGTAGGTGTTTCAAGCCACGTGTGGTCGTGAGAAAACCAAACCCGTGCTACGCCGACCTGAGAACATTTCCACGCTCGGTATTCACTCCACTATACAACTGTTTGATAACAGTTCGTGTTATTTTGAATACAAAGCCGATTACTGGATAGGTTGTATCTGTTATTTGAAATTTATGAAACGGTTATAGATCACAATCTGTTTATTGGCCGGCAAGAAGGGAAAAGTGGTTATTTTATGTTATTATTTCGAGTATAACGAGGAATAACCCTTAGTGAATAGCATTTTGTTGAAATAATAATGCAGTAATTAAAAAATTAAGCCTATGTATATTTAAAAAATACTAGTCGTTAAGGTAAATCGATAGATGTGTAAGAATTTAAACTTAGTTTTTTCTTTTAATTTCTTAATAACATTTTCAAAAATTATTTACACATTTTTTTCACACGAAGAATAGGCAAACTTAGCGAACGATTCACCTAGTACAAAGTGATCACCGTCGCCCACAGACAGTCGCAACACTCGACGATTTAAACTGGATTACCGACGTTCAAATACACATCATTTTATATCAATTGTTACGCGTAATAGATGCACGCATAATATATACATAGATAATAACAATAATTTTACCGACCACCTTGAAAAATACCCATAACGGCAGGTGTACCTTTTATTGCCCATTTCTGTATCGATGTATAGTTAAATATAAAATTACTACAATCTAAAATATTCTATATAAACTCGAATCAAATTATATTTATACTTATCATACAATGGGAGCAATAAAAAGGTCATTATATTTTTTTTAAGTTCGTAACGTAGTTTTAACGTAAAAAGAAAGATTGCATCTGTAAACAGCTAATAACTTGAACAGGGATTGAACCCGGGTGCTCTGGCGCCGGGCCTCTAATTAGAGCCCGCTTCCTGCGGTTAGCTGCGCGTGCGCCGATTGATTTGACCGCTATCATTTTGTATTTATTTCTTTTAAAATTTTACGTTGCGAAAGAAGTGCAAGGACTTGACGCGAATTGGAGTTGCAAGGTTGTCACTTCCTTCGGTGACGAAATTAAATTTGTTCTTAAATTTTAATTAATTTTATTATCTTAATTCAAATAGTATTTTTTTATTATTTATACTAGTAATTATTGGCAGATCGGATACATTGAATAACGATTGGTTAAATAAAAACTCTGAAATAGTTTCGTGTTTGTTTTTTTTTAATCATTTCAGAAATAATTTTAAAACAATACATACGTAATGTAATTCAAATTCTTTAATAGATAGTCTTTAATAGAGCTCCACAGATTATAACTTATTTTAGATTTAATATTTCATAGAACAAAAAACAGCTATAGGTATGTGTAAACAAATACTTGACCTTTACAATTTCTGATAGTTCTTGTTACGTGTATTTACTAATAATTGATATTTAAAAACTTTCATGAATTCAAAATATACTAAACGACAATTCGCCAAGTCTCGTATCTAAAAGAAATACCTTATCTTTAAAACTGTGAAGAATGTAGCGAGAAAAAACCGCAAGGTAAAACAAATATACTCCGTAAAAGCAAATACCTTTAGAGTCGAGTAATTCATTGTACGAAACACTATCTATCGTATATACGTTTAAAAACTAAACGCTGCTTACACATTTGGCGGTTAAGTTTGTAAAATGTTTTTTTTAAACCAGACATTTATAAAAATTACTTGCCGTATTTGTACGCTACAATGGGCTATGGTAATGTAGATGCTTGTTTATGACCGACTGTCACATCTTTGACACATTATCGTATCCATATTATGCCGCCAATAGCGTGGCGCATTTTGACAGATGATTCAGTGTATCGAACCCGAGTGAGTGAACAGTCAAATTTTTTAATCAACCATTAAAAAAGTTTAATATCACCTGTTTAAAGCCAACTCCTGATGTTCTAGTTATGTATCTAATCAGCAATTATGGACTACGGTTGAGTCTTTGTCTTCTTGAGGTTTCTATAAAGTAAGAAAATATTTGTTACTAGTATTATTACAAAATCATTTTGATCTTGACAACCAACTGATTTTATATTAAATCACAGCCTAAATCACTGGTCCTAGACATACGAAATTTAGAGGGTATATTCTTTGTGACCAGTAAGAAATTTCACTTCTGAGGCGGGGAAAGGAATATACAATTTTCCATGAAAATATACTATATCTCTAGTCGATGGCCTCAAGAGTTTGTACATATATTGGTATGGGATAAAGCTTAATTAATATTATGCGTAATATTAAATAAAAAAAATTACAACGTCCAGAAAAGCGGTCACATGCTATGCGATAGATGCAACATATGCGGTAGATTAACTAGCCCTTAGTTGACACTAGATTTACGGACACATTTTTATCGCTTTCTTTTCGAGTCTGTAGTAATTTTGTGCATTATTATATTCTTATTTTTCCCGTTTCGCAAGAAAATGAATAGAATAATGTTGCCAGAGGCGGTACAAATAAATAAAAATTTCAAACGCATAATAGTTAGTATACGGAACTTTTTATCTAGGCTTCGACTGTCAAAATTATGGATCAAGTCTAGACAAAAAGTGAATCTAATGTTAAATAACAACGTAACTGTCTTCTTATCGCAGTGGTTAACTCCTGAATCCGCCTTTATATAGAAATGAATTCATCTATACTACTACAACAGACTTATAAATCAAATTTAGTGCGCAAATACTACTGTGCCCCTATCTGTACGTCACTATAGTAATTACTGTGATAACGAGAATCATGTCTCGGTGACTAGCACACCGCTGGTCGTCTAATTGCCTTAATATAATAAGACCATTCTGCCAATCAACGTTTCGGATAAAAACAAACTCCATGAAGCACCCCATTACAGCGCCTGGAATTCAAGACGGTTAACAAAGACGAAATAAATTCTCGAGGAATTGGACGCGATATTGATTCGTCCGTTGGGAAATAATGAAGTTATAAATAATAGTCGTTATATTCCATAATATCGAGCCTAATTACAAATTTGCTTTTAAACCGCACGATAAATTTCTAAAAAAAGCGTCAGGCGATGTGACTAATGTAGCACGTTCAATTTTTCGCGAATGTGCGACGAAATAGCCGTCGCCATATCTGGTGTTGACAGCTGCACAGACAACATATATATACTTTTTAAACTTTTGATAAAAACGTCTCGATGGCCGGTTGCAAATTTTTGAAAACGAATTATTGACATGACGAGCAAATAACTACAATGTTTTATTGCGAAATATGAATAGAAGAATTTTTCCACACAAAAAATCTAGTTAAATCAACTTTAATAAGATGTGGTCAATTCTATTTGATGACCCATTTCTATCTCTCTGATATCTTCATAATCCCATTAATTAAAAGTATCATGAAATTAAATTACGTGAAAATTTCGATTTCATTTTGATACTAACAAAAGTTCAAACTATTTTAAATATTAACAGAGAAAAATGTTTTCGCCGTATTATTATAATTCACTGGTGGCAATTCTTCGTTAGAGATGAAAGCACAAAAGTAAGCAATAGTATGTATATATATTATAAACCTAAAGAGCAATATATCTAAAGTTTGCAGAAGGTATAATCAAATTAAACAAAGTAAAAATATTAATTGAACACCAATAAAATAAATTATAGTTTTAATTTAGAACTTCTATTAATCAATAATTACAAATGATAATATCTTAAGACATGTTTACGACTCACCAACTCCGTACGTTTGAATTATACACCTGTGGATGGATCAGGTGTCGTGGACGCATCCTTCATTGTTACCACTCAATACAAGGATGTGAGTTTTATTATTAACACACTTTCCATTGCCCACAAGCTAATAGATTATCAAAGGAAGCTCATTGATAGCGCGCAATGTTTTGATAATAAATATCAACCACATTATCTTTACTTTCGCCATATCAATAAATCGTTTAATCAAGTGCTTATCTACGAATGATTAGTTTCCTTTTAGTTCCAACAGTGAAGAGTTATAATTACGAAAATAACCTATAGGCGGTAATTAAGAAAAAATAATAAAAAATTACGATCATTGCACATTCAATGCGGAATAATTTATTAATAGTTTTTGGAATTCCATCGACAATTTTCCATTTTTTTACTCACTCTCTCAACAGTGACATGCCTGTTAAACAAGCCCAGTTTTAAATGTACATCGACATAATAAATCATCGTTATATAATGTAATTTATTTCCTTTATCTTTAGTGATCGTGTCAAAACTTTTTATCGCATTTAATTGATAAATTTATGTGTACATTGTTGCTTAAACACGAGTCGGGCTTTTCGGCATGTATGGTGTCAGATAGTAACGTATAAAAAAAAAGTGTATACTTCGGATCGTCCAGGCGCGGCGCACGATTCGGCGGTTGCGCGCACATGCCGCGCACCTTGCACCAGCTGCATCGCCGGCACACTTCTTACATCTCTGCCTAGATCTATTGCGGTCTAGACAAGTACCGTTAACCAATTCGTTAAAGCATATTGCCACACATCAATCATTGTGAATAAATAGCATGTTTTTGCTAGCCGTAGTCGGTGCGGCCGGTTTGATTTTTTACTCTACAACCAGAGGCGAGTCTAGAGGCTACGACTTAAATACTTTCTTTTTTATCGACAACGCGCTTACACTTGACCTCAATTTCACACGATGTTAAGTTACCAAGAGGCCGTACATTATACTGTCTCTTACATATATGACTGCCGGAACATCGCAATACTTTTATAGCGGCATATTGTCATTGAAGCTGGTAGTTAGCCTGATGAATCCGATATACCTCTACCACCATTTTCACTTTATTATTCACGTGTTCCCGGATTGGGAGAAAGCTGCACGCCTCTAAGGCAAGCAATAAGCTATTGCATCACGAAGGCAGTTAACTACGTAGACGGCTTCCGGTCAACACCGTACTAGTTCTAAATATAATTAATTCATGTAATCATTTTAATTATTTCATAAATCATGTAATGAATAACTGTAAACCTATGCCAATGAACAGAATACTAGACACACGTCACTATTTATAGAATCCAGTATGGAGGGAAATAGGTAAAAAACCTGTGGCATATAACTCGCCGTTATTATTCTAATGCCTAACGCACGTTAGCGTAATGCCAAGAAGTAACGCAACTGTCACTACAGGTGGACTGTCAGGTGTATATACACCCTTAAAACCCATACTACTACCCCCTAACTGCTGCCGTGAAGACACAAACATACTTTATGCTTAATGATATAAAGTCTAGTTTTGTACAACGTCGACCCAAATGTGACAATAGCAGATCAATTGTCGACCCACGGGGAACACCTTTAAAAACATTCGCCACAATTTAAGGTCGTTTCATTTGTAATTAAAATGATAACATTAATTTAAAACAGCCGCCTACATGCATTTTTTATACGGTCACATTGAACACCTATAGTTTTTACATCTATCGAAAGAATTTCACATTTAATTTTTGCTAATGGCGGAATAAATAATGACACTGCTCTTTGCCTCAATACATTGCATTGGACAGCTGACTCGACGGTGATGGTCATTGAATTAAAGTTTGTCGCTTTTCGTTGTGTACGATATAAATTCTCCCTATACGAATCACCCAGATATAGTTAATTTTTTTCGACACATGACAGCAAAGGCCTCTTTCATATTAATGTTTTCATGTCTAATGTACATTCGTTCTTTAAATCACATTACAACCTTAAAAAAAGGTCTATAATTGCACACTTCATCATTAAAATACTTTAAATCATTGGCATTAAGACGGTGAAACTAAAACTTTTCGGTAAAAGATAATTCTTATATTAATCTGTGACGTTTCCCGTGCGTTGATTGGTCGACGGACGTGCACCAGTTCCCCTACTGCTCATGCGTCAAAGTATCAACCACTAGACATGAACATCTGACAGATTCATAATTGCAATGTTCCGAACGTAAGTAATTATATAAAGTATGTAACAGTTTATTTTTTTTGCTTTTATTTAAGCTTTCGTCTTTTACTTTACGAATAGCTTGATTGTAATTAAAATTGTGAATAAAACACAGTTAGGTGTGTTAGAACACTCCAGTGACTACCTCGTGCGCGACTCGGTCTTCTTACTTACCTTTGTGCTCATATTTTAACAACCTCTTATTACATGACATTTTCATAAACTAAAGTCATTTTCAAATACAGTATACATTAATGAAGTCGACAGAATTTGTTAAATAGTTAAATTTTAAACATTACAATTTTTTGGAAATTTATTATTCCTCTCAATAAAACATTCACTTAAATCGCAGTGTTAGTGATCAACTGACAATAAGCCACAGTAAAGATTTAAAAATTTAAAATAAATAAACTAAAATGTATTTATTTTAAATAAAAGTTAAAAAAACGTAGACCAAAATTAACTACGATAATCCTAAAACAGTTTTTTTCGATTATACTGTTGTCCGTTAATTGAAACTAAAAGTGGATTGAAAAAAAAAATGTGTAGCACTCGAGCTTCGCTTTTTTAATTATGACCAAAGGCCGTCCATCTATTCTTACGCCGCCCGCAGCGCGTCTCACAATAAACATTAGTTACTAGGCAGAATGGCCAGGTGTCAAAAGCGAGTATTTCACTTTAAAAAAAAAAGTAAAAACCGCCACAAGATCACCCGCCTTAAAAAATCAGTGCAGGTGCGTGTTTTAACTAAGTCAAGCGAAAAGTCAGCTGTTTCGGTGTAATTTATATTGGGTCAGGCATCGTTGACTTTATTAATTTTAGCATTCTACTGATAGTAAATGTATCATTGACCTTTAGATATCTATAATTCGTATTACATCAATAATGAATCACGTAAATTTGTAAGATTTAAAGAAATTGTTACGTTATTGGTTCTATTTAAGCTATTATGAAAGCTGAAATTTATAGTTAAAAAATTTTACTCGCTAACTAAAGCAGATATTAAATATGCAATAGTCATTTAACCTCCATAAAGAAAAATAGTTTTCGCATTTACATATTCATGAACAAAAATACTTTGGATTCAATTATATAATTATTTAAGACCTAATTAATTAACTTAAATTATTAATTAAGAATTATTTAATCACATAGAAATTTTGTGTAACTTTTTACTGAGTAAATATCGCAGAATATTATTAATCTGCGATATTCAGTATATTTAAAGCAACAGTAACTAGAAATTGAAAAACATTTGCACCTTTAGTCCATATGACAATCGTCGTTAAACATTTTTATAGTTTTTTCTTTCGTAAAGAAAGTAATTTATATGTAATAAAATTATTTTAATAACCCAAAACGTAATTAATGCTCATAATTATCAGCAAACAAGTAATATGATATCGGAAGCAACCGTTAATGAAAAATTAAATATTGGCAACAAGAATAATGCGCCAATAAAAAGGTGCAAACACATCGGGTGGCCTACCCTTCACTATTAGCTAAATTAGTGTTAAAACACATTGTCACATCGCTCATCGAAGTCTAACGCCGTGTTTCTCAAGCTATTTTTCATTGTTCCCTAAAAATCTTTTTAAAACTCTCATATCACCATTTATTTGTATAGACAAAGGAAAAAATGTTTAATGGTGATTGAATAAAAAATTACATTACGAAAGTAATATGTTCATAACATATATAGGTATACCTATACTTGTTAATTTCATAACTGACCGATTATATGACTGATTGACAACCATATGTCAACCATATTATATGAACGCGAAGCCTAAACCGCCGGTCATAAAAGCATGAAATATGTATTGTTTGGATTTTGAGGAGTAAAGAAAGAGTTATTTGAAACATTAATAACTAAGAACATTCTCGACGTCGGTTCGAACAAATTTAGTTAAGCCGTTTAGTAGCTAAATAATAGAAGACACACAAACAAGCATTTTTAACAAGTAAAAACGGTAATTAAACAAATATTTGTTTGAAAAAATAACTTTGTTCAAACAGAAAATGTTGCGGCTGTGTAAGGGCGACGGTGATCACTTTCTGTCACATGACTCTCGCTCGTTTGCGTACAAAAAGGAAACCATTTCTTTTGGGCACACATACCATTTTTATTCTAAACATAGTTATAAGAAGAAAGTTAAAAACATAGTGAACACTGAAAAATGGATATATATATAGATATATATGTATAATTTTGTGCATATATTTTTTTAAACCGAATTATAAATACTTATCCTTCCGATATGTAGCTGAATATTATTACAATAACGCATTTGTTACCGGTAACAGTGGACGATTTGTGTGGCAACGTCACCGCCTCGCGGCCGGCGGCGTGCAGCGGGCGCGGCCGACGCAACTCGCGGCGACCTCTTGGCGCCGCGTCGCATTTCTCTACTGGCGCCGTTTCGTATTGGCGTTACGATCGACGATAAAAAAAAAAATTGCCCCCCTGGCGCGGTGTTACTGCTAGCATTGTAAATAAGATATCCCCAGTTCATTTTCGCCACCAAGAGTCTATTCTCGTGATAAAGATATGCAATGCAGCTGCGACTCCCCGAGTATTGCGGCGGTCTATGGGTTACGGTAATCACTTTCCATCACGTGACCCGGTCGCTCGTTTATGCACTCTGACTATCAACCCTTTGCGGACGAGAGGCGACTCTCAGTCGCCACGATGTTTGATGTACAATACGAGTAGCGTGTGCGAGGCATAGCTTTTGTAAGAATATAGTTATTATATCATCCTTCTCCAAGTCTTAAAGATGCATAGATAGATAAACTATTGAAATGTAATGTCTTTAGGATCGTTTATAAGTTAGAGGACATTTTATTGCATTATATAAATCAGACAACACAAAAGTCGTCGTTAAAACATAAGAAAAATTAAGTGTACTATTTTTCTACGTTTATATCCGTTAGTTATAAGTAACGTAATTTATCTGTGTTAATTAAAAAAAAACATAGAACAGCGAATGTGCTGCTGCACGTTGTTTAACGTATGTTGGGGTACAGGAAATACTTCTGTATTAACACGACCTAAGATTCAAAAAAAGTACGCGTGCATGTATGTTAATCTGGCGCCATATCAGCAAAAAATTGTTCCTCCATTCGAACACTTCATTGTCTACGGGCTCATTGTTAATTGACATTAAGTGTGGTCAAATACTAGCTACTACCACCCTTGATAATAAAAAATGCGTACTAATGTGCGTATTATAGACAAGATTTTACGGTAGCGTTTATTGATTCCATTCACAATTTATCACAACACATAATTATTATATATCTTTTATATTGCACCTCTACAGACGTCTCTATTTAACCTCATGGTAGACTGAGAGGGAATGTCCTGTGGCATTGTCTGCCTATTTGTCTGCCTTTTTTTTGTTTAAATATCTTTTTAAATAAATTAAAATATCATCAGATGACAGTGCGTTTTAACTTTTAAACTGGTAGGGGCTGTAGAACGCGAGGACTAATAATTCGTTTAATATATCACGCGCCAATACGCCGCGGGTGCGTTGGGCGGCGCGTGCTAATCGGTGACGAATCTGCGAGATTGGCTCGACGCGTCCACTAGTGCCCCGCAGCTCCCCGCCTGCCGCGCGCCCCAAGGCACAGGTGACGGACGATTCGCCTCAACACGTGCCCGGCAATGGCCAACTACGCCCCA